>JAHWFP010125609.1:66179-132705 GCA_023313725.1 Lithobius niger | reverse complement strand
CTCAGGCAGTCTGACATATAAGTCCAAAAGGCAACGTAAATAGGTTTGCATCCGTATTTAGTTAAGGGCGGTGATGTAGTAGCCTTCTCTGCTCATCCTGGAAGAACGCAAGCTGAGTGCTAAGACCCAGAACAGGAGCCAAACACACATTATTGTCCTAACTAAATAGTCTGTAAATAGCATACAAAGAAAGCCATCAGAAAACTGTTAGTTTGAACTAGTGGCTTAAAGGATTTTAGATCATCCATCTTGAATTTTTGGACACTTCTATGTAGTATATTGTGTCAGAATTCCAGTTCATTCCAGGTATTCCGCAGCATTTCAAGCACTACTGTTCCTACCAGTGGCGCAGCCAGAAAAAATTTTCGGAGGGGGCCGAACAAAGTCAGCAAGGGGGTCTGGGGGAGCGCTGTAAGCTCCCCCAGCGGGGTCCGGGGCAGAGCCCCGGAAGCTGAAGCATTTTGGTGTTCATCATTGCCTTATCTGGCTTCTAAAGGGTACTGTTTTTACATATTCTTGAGAAATTTATTTAGCATTATGATGCGATCATGTTAAAGTTGTTAATGTTTTTTGTTAATGTTCAAGAAAATTAAAAACTTATTTTTCCTGCAATTTTTTTTCAGGACCTCTTTTCCACGGACTTTATCCCGCAGACCCTTTTTTTTCTGGACAATTTTCTTTCGTACATTAATTGTCCACTGGATCTTTTTTTCCGAACCTTCTTTCCACGGACCTTTTCTCCCCAAATCTTTTTATCCAGACCTTTTCCCCTTAGGTCTTTTTTTCCTGGACCTTTTCACCCAAGAATTTTTTCTGCCTCTTGTCCGAGTTTTTATTTTTTTATTTTTGCAGGAGGTACAGATGTATGATAAGATCTAGATTTGGGGCTTGTTTTAACATCTCTGTAATGTGTGGAGCAATCCGGACCACTGCACTGTGACTGAGATTGGCGCTAATAACCTAGCTGTCGACGTCCCATTAGGTCTCAACCAACACCCTCCACCCTTTTTCCTAGTTATTAATATTATAGCAATTTATTTTTGCCGTATTTAGTGTAAAAAGTAATTATATTGGTTTCATGGACGATTTTACACGATCAAAACACTTTTTAATTAGCCTAAAATTGGCCTGCTATTATTTTTCACATCCACGATTAATTTCATAAATGTTTAGGCCTACCCTAATGTTAAAAGTAACGGGATACGATAATAACTAAAATAACAAACTACTTGACTAAACTGGTAAAATAATATGGCATTGACAAAAGCTGTAACCAAAGCCAAATATATTAAATAATAAGCCTATAGGCCCATTTCAAATCATGTGAAACTGACAGAAAAAATTAAATTATCTACGTTTTCTCTGCTTACCCTTCTCGGTTTTCCATAACTTCCACTTTACGAGCATTATCAAGTTGATGTCGAATATCTTCTCTTTTTCCGGAAGTAACAAAAATAAAAATGTCTGATTTGTCCATTACGTTTTCCCGGTATTTTTTTTCTGGCTGTGTTCGTCAAACAATTCAATTGCATCTTCATAATTAGTGAATGCTGTTTTTACTAACGAACGCAGTTGTCGGCCTTTTCCTTTGCCAGACTTTTCTGGCAAAAAAATCAGACACCTTTTGCAAAATGTCTTATTTTTTCCCTTACTGTAAGCCTGCCATTGGTTCTTGTTAAGCCATTTATGTGGAAAAGAACGATTTCTTTCATTTTGCATCATTTGTGGAAAAACATGATCTTGATCTAGAACCCAACAGGGAAAACAATTCCAATTTCTCCTCCGTTGAGAAGACCTGCTTTTTGCTCCATCTGGTTTCGTCAAAGTTTCCTACATCCAACTTGCGTTAAATAAATACAGACCGTGTCAGGCCGTGCCAGTATGGCTCAGAGGTAGACCTCAGACTTTGAATGTTTCAAAGATCGTGGGTTCGATTCCCCGTTCAGGCAGTCTGATATTTAAGTCCAAAAGGCAACGTAAATAGGTTTGCATCTGTATTTTTTTTTAACCCTTCTGAGCCGACTGGCTTACCGTTCTGTGTAATCCAACCTGCGTGTTGCTGTTTTCGACTTTTTAACTGGAAGATTTTCATGTGTTTCTGGACAGCCTTCATCTTCACTTCTATTATTTCCTGCCGTATTCACTTCCTTTGATTTTGTCTTGCTTCTTCTTCTTACGAGCATTGCCAAAGAAAGTCAGGGAATGAAGAGAGAATACCAATATAGTGGTATTATGACCGACTGGCTATGCCCACCTAAGAAGGGTTTTTAGGGGTGGAGGGTTGAAGGTTAAGTAAGTGAGATGGAAAGAGTTGGTTGACGAAAGAGTACGTTGCTTGGGGGAGGAGCAAAGTAGGCAGATTACAAAGGATTTGGCAAGCGCCTGGAATGTGTTATTTGGATTATTAGCGGGGAAATGGTTTCAAGTAGGGAAGGGGACTTATCCAAGAACTGTCAGACGCTAAAACAGATTCGATGTTCCTGAATTTATTTTTAGTTTATTTTACGATTAACCGGCTACTCAACATTCACACAGCTTGACCTAAAGCACAAATAAAGAAATTGTTAATTAAAAAAAAAAAAGGCATTTTTTTTTCTTGCTTCACTTTCGTTTCGGGGGGGGGGGGGGGCCGGGGCCCCCGTGGCCCCCCCCTTCCCTGCGCCACTGGTTCCTACAGGAACTAGTTTACTATCAACCCTATAAATTCTTGCTATCATGCAGTTCAGCCATGGTTGAACGTTTATCTGGCCGAGGTAAGTTAAGAACTGTATGTATCAAACGAAGATTACCTCTATAGCAGTCTGTGCCGGATTAACTGTTGCCACTGGAGCTTGCTGCAGAATACCCGGCTTGAACTTGCATTCCGACTCAAGAGGACTACAGAAGCTAGCTCATTTCACGTATGCACTTTTATGTACTCTACATTTAACTGATAGGCCTTATTACAGACCTACACGAGTCCATTGGTCCAAAACATGGTCGTTTGGCCACCATATTGGAATTTTAGTGTAGGAGTATCTCCCTTACGTGGTGCGATTTTAAATTTCTTATAGCTCATTTTAATCGCATTTAAATGCCTGTAACTATTTCCAAATAACGTTTTTTGATAATCCTTTTAGCTTTTGAGAAAAAGAGCGATTTTAATGAATGTTACGTGAAAAGCCCTATTTTCTGAGTAAATTCCTCATAAAAGTGTGAGAAAGATGCTATTGGAAACAGACCTGTACGGAAAAATGGTTAATTAAAAAACTGGATTAGCCAGTCATGTTCTATGATACAGTAATAAATACATATTTTCCAATAATGTCAGAAGATTATTTATATTGGTTTTTGCATTTAACCTAACTGTTGCAAATACCGTTTTTTTTTTTCAATTAAAAAAAGTCACTGTGCATCATTTTCAACCATTTAGGGCCACACATCTTCTGTAAATAATTTCTGGCAATTGATTGCAGGGTCTAGAAAAATTTTCAGGTTCGGATGCTCTTCTGCATTTGTGGAGTTAAAAGTATCCTCTTTTTCTTTGTCACCATAGTCCAATGTATTTAATTTATTTGAAAGTTCCATATTATTTTTGTGATGCCATTGATCCACTGTACATAGCCAAGGGCATGAAAAAATCTCTTCTGTTCTCTTTTCCATATCCTCTGTCAGGACTGACACATTAGCTGAGACAGCCCCAGACCTCATAATTTACTACGTCATCCATACGTCATATTTAGAGGAGTGAATCTAATCGGATTTATCATAATCAGTGTAAAAAAAAATGTCAGTCATAATGAATGGTAGATTTTAACAAACACAATTTATTCAGGAGAACGGTACCTGGTACTATTAACAATAATAATAGTTTTGTTTGGCACAACTAAGCACTCGCATCGAAAGTGCATAGTGGACTAATCACTTAGAAGGGGAAATATGCTGCCCCACTTAGCAGCAATCAGGGTTCACTCGACCCACACTCAACAAAAAATATGCATAAGGAATAGCTTTCTTACAGTCCAGAAGTATTTCTGAAGAGAAATTAATCATACCCTGTTGCGAGTTTAATTCCGGATTTCAACGTTGGAATTGTACTACCCCAGCAAGGTTACGCTGATGACGTCATTTGTGAAATCTGCCATACCCGAAGTCCACATGACGTCAAATTGTAATGTGCCATTGTCCTCCAAAATTAATACTCATTGTTAGTTGAAATAATCCTATTTGATAATATTGTTGTAACAAAACATAGCTATGATTTGTCTGTACATAATGCTTGACATCAATTGTAACGGCTCGAGCTTGCTTGGTCTTCCGGCGGGTGCTCCCAACAATTAGGTATTAACCTAAAATTCCATTCCGCCTCCAACTCTCCAACTCCCCGCATTCAAAGGTAATTTCGGCCCTATAATTAGAATTTTTCCCAATTTCCCCAATCCCCGAACTTAAATTCAAACCAGACCAACCCTGTTGCTAGTTCAGCACTGCAACCCCATAGCTACTTAGGCTAGTTTAGCAGTCACTGACTAAACTAAATTTTCCCCAAACTAACTAATCCAAATTTTTCCAAGTAAGCCTAATGCCGTTGACATTCCATTTAAGGCCCTAAGTCAAGGTTAGTGTCGCCCTAGAACTTCAGGCGAGCCTGAGCACACGATCGCTCTTATTTAACATTAAACCAACACCAAAACTGAACAACGACTACTAGCCTTGTTCCATCTGTTAAGGTTAATTTGAAATTCCCGAACCCCTTGACTACCACCATGGCCCATTTTCGAGCTAGTCCCTAAACTGTGGGGTTGGCATTGGGGCAGCTCCCATACGTACTAAAAACCCCTACAACCCTAGCCGACTACCACAGAGCATCTTGTGGTATGGTTAACACCAAGTTCTATAGAGAACATTCATCCCATGATAAATAAATGTGTTGGTTCCAATATGGAACCAAAGTAAAATGTCCTAAGCTAAATTCCTTGGCTTCCACATCATGGAAAAAAACCATGCCACGAAGAAAAAAAAACTTCAAACTACAACAAAGCCGTAACATGTCTAATGCTTACAAACAAATGCTTGAGTCCATAGTATTATTGTAACAAATAAACAACTAATTCCTGATAGGATTGTTTAAGCATCTTGAACAAAATAAATTAGAATAATAAAAAAGGAAATGCTAAAGGAATGCATAGCAAAATAGTAGTACGAAATATTGCTTCCGTACCCCCCTCCCCCGTACTATAAAAGACCTTTTACAATTACCTGAAACGTAAATACAATATTAACTTTATTATACATCTGCAGGCTAGTTGAGTTGAGTCCAATACACAATTTAAAAAAAAAGAAGTGATATCATTACAAAAACAAAAAGTTCCGAATGGTTCGGCCCTTCAAAGGAGTGATATCAACACACCATCACATTGTAGATAATTTGTTTACATCTGCCGATTGCCAATATCGAGCTGCCGATCTGAACACACAATTGTTATCTCCAGACTTCAACAATGATTGTAACACTCAAGACTGAAGACTTTGTATTTTATTATCACCTTTTGTTATCAACAATGAAATACTGTTATGTTTGACGTTTTGTGCGCACTCAATTGTAACCCCACATGCTGGACGAATGTTGGGCTTAAATTTTTAGCTTTTTTAACTTCACTTCCCTCCTGACTTTCCCAATGATGCCACTCCTGCATCAATCGCCATTCTTAGATGTCATTTAGGCCCTTTTATTTAGAATATCCCCCCCCCCCCAACCGTAACCTAACTTCAACCCAGATTTAATCAATGCTAGCGTGAGCTGCATTCCGATTCATATAAAACTATACAGTTTCTATTTATCATCATTTAAATGTAAATTCAATTCAAATTAAATCCAAAACAAGCCAAACGTTCATCCTCATGAATCCTTTTGTGCCCCAAACCCCGCAATTCAGGCGAGCCCAATAAAACATTCAATAATCTGAACCACGTTTTGGGAAACATCTTTTTACCATAGGTTTAAGAAGCTTTGAACGTTAGGAATTTTGTTATCAAAATTGTCTCCCAACATTGGCTATCAACCTACTAAAACTCCATCCCATTTCCCCCATTGTCCTGTCAGGCATGTAGTCAGCAGCTTCAGGTAATCCCGGGGCCAGCATCACAACAACATTCACCAAGTTAATCGCACCGAATAATACTTTAGACGCTAACTGAAAACTTGAACAGTTCTACCGAAAGTAGCAACATTCTTGTTTTCTTTTAACGTTCGAACGATGAGTCGGCGCCATTAACTTAGCGAACGTTTTGGTGTGTCGATATCAATTCTTTGAAGGACCATACCATTCGTAACTTGGCGTTCCTTTTTACCAGCTTTGGTTTTTTATATGATGGTAATTACAAGTAGTAATGAAAATACAGATTTGACTCAGATAAAATTAAGGTGTGATAATAGCTTCAAAGACAGCAAATACTAGTGAAAAAATGTTAAAGTTAGTGTTTCATACACTGCTCCCACCCTCGTAGCATGTGAGAAATAGTTGGAGTCTCACTAATTATTGCGGATACTTCAAGCAAAATGTTGTCGTACTATCCCTTCAACGCAATATAAGGTATACTTTTACGTAAAGCTTCAATGTAATTACCTCGGGCATATGGGTTACGAGTCTTCTTACAATACTGTTCACTTTTGGCAAGAGGGTGAACACATCTCATGGTTGCGAACTTGTAAAGGAGTAATTCACTTTGCAAGTTATTTTCTTTCTTTATATTTCGAGATGGACCATCATGTTTTTCTTCTTTAAAAGCAGACTCTTTACAGATTGGTTGCTCTAGTTCACCCAATAATCCTGCCTGAGTACTAGTTGAGATTCAGGTAGGTAAAACTTTCAAAATGTGGCTAGTTAAATAACATGTCCTGATGGATGATTCATTCATCAGTTGAACTCGGTATGTCATCAGCATGTTGAGCTATGCTTAGGGCTTCTTTAACATATGTCCAAATGGGGCTTGAATGTAACTTGAAAAAGAATTGGCAAAAACGTATCTGGTTTTTACACCCATTTTAGTCACATACTGACAATAGAACTCTAGCTTTAGGAATTTGCCAGAGGATGACCCAGATGTCCAATGTTTTCTTTTAGACTCAGGGTCAACACTCTCAGTAATGTCTCATTGCTCCAAAAATATTGATCGCTCTATAAGAGTCCCATGGAGCTAGTGATTACAATATTTTGATTGGTGACCTGCGTGTCACAGGGTTTCATTAAGCAGGATCGATGTTTAAAGGTACATGCATCCATGTTGGCTTTCCTGTAAGACTCAGTTTTGCGACATTAGTTCAAACATATGTAAATGTTGCCAACACATTCATTTTCTTGTTATTTCTATCGTGCAAGACGATTTTGCGACATTAACTCTGACCTGTGTAAATGTTGCAAATGCTATGCTCAATGGGTCGCACGACATACCGAAAGGATTTATGTCCCTTGAAGGGTGCCTGTGATTCTACATAATGTGATAGAAATGCCCAGTCAGTCAGTCAGAATCTTTTGTCCGTCTCCTGCCTTATTTGCTCGGGTATTACTACGAATTTACGGGTAAAAGGAGGCAGTCTCAGACGCAACAAATGCCCACATAAATTAGTAATGAATGGTAGTTGTTAGAATCACTTATTCATAGTACTGTACCCTTAAGTGTTGACCGGAACTATGATGTCAATGGAGCCACCATACATAAATTGAAGATGCCCATAGGCAGGGTGTGACCAACATTTTATACAGCTACCCCAAACTAGTCAGTCTCGAATTTCTGAATCTGATCAACTCCTATTACCTAACCAACAAATAGGGGAAAGCGCTGCGTTACCAGTCTTCACATATAGGTTACCATGAAGTAGATAATTTTACAGCGCACACTGGGGACCCCCTAACATCACCCCCCCCCCCCAAAAAAACCTTAGTCTGCAGACCAATGTTAACCACCCAGACCTTTGTATAAGCGTAGTGGGATCAATGTCGACGCAGCTCTCTTTTTCCCTGCTCCCCTTCACTATTCCACGATAGACCCGGGGGCGGGGGCTTCTCCACCTGCACAAAAATAACTCCGTAGCCGATGGTGGAGATAGTGATTGGTCCGATATTGAGCTCGTTATCAGCCCTGTGACTAAACTTAGACTGCAAGAACTTCAACTTGTCGGAAAAAAACATTTACGAGTTTTTGCGCGTGTCCAGCCGTGTTCAGGATATTTGGTGTCTCTGTGCCAGGGTAGATTACAATTCTCCCACACCTGTAAGTTATAAAGAAGCATGTGCCAGTGATGACACTCGCTTGTGAAAACAAGCAATGGATGCCAAAATCCAGAAAATGGAGGTGCATGATTTTGTCGAGCAACCTGGCGAGTACGCCAAGATTATGAACACGAAATGGGTATTCTCCCGGAAGTTCAATAAAGACGGTACGCTACAGAAATACAAAGCCAGACTTGTAGCGTGTGGCTGTTCTGCTAAGACGGGCCAAGATTTTGGCAGAATCTTGTCGCCAGTCATGAGGAGTGCGTCACTAAGGTTACTTCTCGCTCTGACGGTATGCAGGTGGTACAGCTTTCGCACCACAGACATACGGTCAACGTACTTACACGACACCATCGACCGCCTGATATATTTGCGGCCACCTGGCGGGTACTACAGAAAACTCTTCAGAAATCTACAGGCTGAAACAGGCGGGGCGTAGATGGTACTTGGCCATGAAGGAGGCTGTGTTGAAGTGCGGGCTCCTGCACTGACCTATTCGAGCTATTGTTGATGGGGGTTCACATCGATAACATACACCTTGGAGGATCCGACAGTTTCATAGATGAGGCCCTCAAGGACATCGGCCACTACTTAGCCACTAGAAACTCTAAACACACTGTACTTAGGCCTGATTGTAAGAGGCCGACGAAGGGTGAATGGTGATCTGGGTTCGCCCATCGATCTCCTACACAATCCTAGGACTCGTCCGTCACGAGGTTCTTGCAAGCAACACGTCGGGGAGCGTCTAAGACCAGCAATAAATGGGGCTTTGCAGAGTGTGGTTCTGAGAGTACTGACCTTGGAAAATAACTGCAAGAATAACGCCTTCCCATTTGTACATCACCATGAGGTCTGTGACACTTGCTAATTCCTGGTTAAAAGGAATTCCACGCGTCCTTATAAACAACAGGTGTACAACTTCATAAGATGTTTTAAGGAAAATTGGAAATTAGCCATTAGTTAAAATTACACACTAAATAACGTAATTCAGTAAGCCACCTTTATGCACTTACGATTCGTCGGAGAGGCATGACCAGGATTCGAACCGGCTACCCAGTTCGCCCCCAGATCACTTGCATAGCACCTTAACCGCTATGGCCACATCCTCCACTGGATCTAAGGAACTGATCCCAGTTGTTGAAGCCACAACGTAATTTGGTTCATATGAAAGTGTAAACACAGTGGAGGATGTGGCCATAGCGGTTAAGGCGTTATGCAAGTGATCTGGGGGCGAACTGAGTAGCCGGTTCGAATCCGGGTCATGCCACACCAACGAGACGTAAGTGCATAAAGGTGGCTTACTGAACTACGTTATTTAGTGTATAATTTTCGCTAATGGCTAATTTCCAATTTTCCTTAATATTATTTACTGCAATTTATGTCTATTTATTTATAAGACGTAATACAGTGGAGTTAAGTCGATCCCATTTGCTTTTATTAGCAGTTAACAAGACCTTCATAATGGGTTGTATACAAAACGTTACATCACTCGTGCATTACTCTCAATCTAAACGTTAATCACGGGAACATTTATAAGCTTGGGGGAAAGCTTTCTTTAGCTAAAACACCATACAAAATTATACTGGCTATATAGTACATTCAACTGTGTTTACACTTTCATATGAACCAAATTACGTCGTGGCTTCAACAACTGGGATCAATTCCTTACATATTGGGCTTCAGTGAAAAAATCATCAGGGTGAAAAACTGGATGCAGGAAATCTAGAACGAAATGGCGGCTGTTGCCCACCATTTTCTGTCACGGAGCATGCCTCAAACTGCATCCAGCCTTGTTGACAGCTACTACATCGCTCTCTAAAATATGATCCCAAGATTAGCAAAAAAGGAGCAAGAGTAAAACGATTATGACAGAGATGAGTTGGTTGGAACAATGGGGGCAACAATACACAAGCGAGTAGATCCTTTCGCACACTCCAGCACAGCTGTGTGCCAGATATTGCAGCAATCAACAAGTTACCATTGTCATTTAAGTCGCATTACAAACTCGAACTAGATTGCACTAGTGTGTGCCAGTAAAGTTAAACCTTAAAATGAACAGACAGACAATTTGACGCTTGCCCAGTCTCATTTTAGCCATATAGTTAATTCTCAGGTCGAACTTTACTGGCGCACATTAGGCAGACGCCCAAACGACTACAAAATGTTACTATAACATTGCACCATCCCACATCCTCATTCAATGGTGCCTTGCCTAAAATCTAGTAGCAAGTCTTCAACATTTGATTTTGCCCTTTTCTAAGCTGCCAACTTCGTTCCTACCTTGCTAGTGGTATCCTATCCTGTTACAGAATTAATTTGAGTTGTCCAACAGTGTACGGTACTTTGGTTTCGGTTACAAGGGAGTGAAGTGGAATTACACTGTTAAGTTTTTCCCACTGCAAAGGCAATCCAACGTTTTTTAAGGTCATAGTTTTTCACGTATCATGGTAATGATACAGTGCATTAACAAAGGCGTAATTCTCAGTAGAACAAATCACAACTTCACCCACTTTTGCATTGGTGTAAGAGAAATATTGGTTAGCATCCAGGTAACTGTTTCTTCAAGATGAGATGCTAAACGCAGCCCTTGCTCAGTGACCCTTTCTTAATAGTGAAGCACATTGTCCAATCTCCCTTCAGTCTCCACCCAGAAAAATGAGAACCGAGGTCTTTTCGGAAGCTTCTTTCTGAGATAACAATAAAGTAAGATTACAAAATTTCTTTGTATTTAGACGAGGTTCAATAAGCGTTAGTATTTACAGGAAGCAGCGTGCTATTATTTTGTACTCAGTTTCTACAGATAAACTTTCTTTGAATGCATGTACCTTTTAAATCCCTCGACACTTTTCTCCTAGTGGACGTACAAATAATATCTACAACTTTGTAGCAAGCTTGACCGACAGCTTTCCACATAAAAGGCAGCCAGCATACTCTCCATGTCTTCAGCGTCATAGATTTCAGTAGTAACTTCCTTGCAAATGGCATGGCACAGTTGCTTTACCAAGGTATTGTGGAACGTTATTAATGGGTGCAGTTTGTAACTTCGATAACAGTTGGTGAACTAGCTGGGATTTATTAGGTTAAAAATCTGTACCTGGTTAAAAACAAGGAGAGGTTATAGTCCAGAAGTCAGAAGGGAGCTTGCGTCGAACTCAAGTCTGCAACAACACAAGTGGGTACAAAGTTGGTAGCTTTGAAAACAGCAAGAATTTAGTACTGAAGACCGGTTACTCGATTTTGGCACAGCACCATTGGATGTGGAGATGAAAAAGAGAGCAGAAGAGGTTTTTTCATACGCTTGGCTCAAGTTTATGAACAATGTGTCAATTGAGCTTCCATCAATGCCATCACACACACAAAAAAAATTTACATAGTCCACTGGACTGTGATGAGAGGAAAAAGAGTACTTTTAACTCCACAAATGCAGAAGAGCATCCGAACCTGAGGGTTTTCCTAGGCCCTGTAATTGCTAGAAATTCTTTACAAAGGATGTATGGCATTAGATGGTTGAAAATGATGTGCTGTGACTTTTAAATCTAAAAAATGGAATTTGGAACAGTTTGGTTAAGTAGCAAAAACCCCTACAAATAATCTTCTAACATTGTTGGAAAAAATGTCTATTACTGTATCGTGGAACATGGTTGGCTAAGCTAGTTATTTAATTTACAACATTTTTCCATACAGGTCTGTTTCAAATAGCATCTTTCCCACACGTTTATAAGGAATTTACTCAGAAAACAGAGCTTTTCACATAATATTCATTAAAATCGCACTTTTACACAAAAGATAATGGATTAATCAAAAAACGTCATATGGCAAATGTTGTAGGGCATTTAAAGGTGATTAAAATGAGCTAGAAGAAACTTTAAATTACAGTTCATATAAGTGCGCACATGACAAGACCTAGTTCCTAAAGCTAATTTTGCCTCAACCAGTACTTCTTTCAGGGGGGAAGGACTTAACCTTTAATTAAATTTTATTTAGCTTGCTCGCTTCGCTCATTCAACATTGCCCCCTCCCCCCCTTTCTAATGATCAATTCTATTGTATTCTTCCATATTCATGCTGGTAGAAATAAATTAAGCTCAAGGCGGTATCGCAGCTGCCCCTTCGAAACTTGTGTTGTCCTGATAGCTTCCCTCCTGCCAAATGCCTTTTCTTTTTACCTATCATCCAGAATTACTATATAGATTGCGCCTCAAGTACGTTTTTTTTTTTTACACAGCATTTCTGTTAACAGATACACTGAAAAAAAGGGTTTCAAGAAAACTGGGAACAAAACTGCAAACCCATGCACAATGGCACGTTCTTTTAATGTAAATACTGTACAATGTCCATTACATAATACTCAATAAATTAAACAAGCCTACATTCTGCTGTGCTGCAAATACATAACTGGAACATTCTGGTACTTACTTATAGCTAAAATTAAGAATTTATAAATTCTTGCTAAAATGCATTAAAACATATATACAAATCACAAAAACTACACAAGCACTTTACCTTCTTGAAAGAGGACACAAACCTGGGTAGTAAAACCTGGCAGGTTAGGGTTAAAATAAGAACTATAGCATTACCTTTCATGATCAGCTAAGAATTGTGCCAAGCATATGGGAGCATGTGAGAATGTGTTACGCAATTAAATTGGTTTTGGTTACCAGTAAACAAGAAACAGATAATTATGGTGTAATGGAAAAAGGCAACGCTTGCCTGTTAAACTCCACTGGAAAATTCCAAATATTAATAGGTGCTAAAATTGCTTACAAATTTCAAACAGATTCGGCCAGAGTCGGACTAGGTAGGAAAGGGCGCCTGTGCCATTTATCGAAATGACGAGGGAGGGGCTCCATGTGTTTTACAGGTAACTCTGATGAAGTGATGGTTCCTCCAACCATCTAGGGGTTTTGGGAAGCACTCTAAGCTCCCCAAGCAGAAGCAAAGTCCACGGTCGAGCTCAAGAAGCTTTCCTTATTTTCATATTCTGTCGTCATTTTTGGTTTCGGAGTGCATTCTTCAACATATATTTTATATTTCAAGTAATGCTATTTTTGGAAAGTTTGCAGTGGGTTAGAGGAGAGGGGGCAGTTTTAAAAATGTGTTAAAATTGTAAATAAAGGGAGGGAGAAGAGAGAAGGGAATGTGTGCCTGAAAGAAAGTCATCAGTGGACATGGAATCTAAAACCATTAAATAAAGAAAGAAATCACAAGGTAAAGGGTAACTGAAGCAAGCAGTCTGCATGCTGTGGCTAGTAAACGGGATGTCCTGGGTTCGAGTCCCAGTCGGGGCAGTTGTCTTTTCTTTCTTTCTTGGACTAGTGTATTGTGTATCCTCACAAGGACAGTCTTTAATGCAGACTGCTTGCTTCAGTAAAACCATTAATTTTTCTTTGCTTGGAGGAGAAAACAATAAGACTACCAAAGGGGCGCTGAAAGTATGGTAGCCAAAGGGCGCCTGTGCCATTGGCACAATGGCCAGTCCGAGCCTGGATTCGGCTGAAGTAAACTCACTGAGGGAGAACACACAATCCTTTTAAGGAGAAACTTAGCAATACAGCAGTTTAGAGCGGAATAAATGTCATAATTTATCCTCACTTCAGGTTGGTTCATATATTAACATTATATACGAATTAGGGCGGTTGCAGACGGACCCCAAAACGCGCCATAATCGCAGACGCAATCTTTGGCTTTTGTGGAATAAAAATCGCTATCGGTGGCAGGTCAGCTAAAAACCATGGGAATGTACTGGGGCTTTCACACGCTTCTGCGTCTGTTGGTAGAAAACCCCCTGAATCACCTGCAAGCGCCCCATGCTCCACACTTACGACGTAGCGTTGCGACATCAGCGCCACACAACCAGTTGAGTGATCGGTTGGGTCGTTTTAAGCTATCTACCTCAGCTGGCTTTGTTTGCGACGTTTGCTCTCGACTAAGGTCGGAATCATCAGGAAGCATGGTGAAAAAGCCAAATTGTGCGTTTGTTGTCTGAAAGGTGCCGTCGATTCAACCGTGCTAGTGGTGTCGTTTTTGCAGCGATTGCTACGCGTTTTGTGGTCCGTCTATACTGGCTCTTAAAAGTAAGGCGATTCAAACTTAACGATGAAGATCGGCCACTTGCGGCGCACCACCCTGTTATTGCATAACTAGTGTCGAGAATCCAGTAGCTAGGCCTGGAAAGGTGCTGTAAAGGGTTACTGGGGGCAATGACCTACCATACCATCATCAGTTCAGCCGGTGTCGATATATGTACCAGCCAGTGCCCAACAATGTCAGTGGCAAACACTAAACTGTTTTAATGGCATCGATCCATTCAGAGTTACTCTTTTATCAGGCATGAAAACTATACTACACATTATAGGGATTTACAAATGTAACTCGTTCACTTACCATGCATCGTATGTCCTGTAAATCCTGAAAGTAATTATGCAGGATCGTTATCTTTTTTGTTAACACCAGAGCCGGACAGAGTAGGAAAGGGCGTCATTTATCAAAATGACTGCGGAGGGGCGCCATACATTTTACAGGAAACACTTATGAAGTTAGTGGTCTAAGGTCCTCAAGCCGATGGAAAGTCTGGGGTTGAGCTCAAGAAGCTTTGTTATTTACATATTCTGATGTTATTTCTGGCTCGGAAATGCATTCTTCAACACACATTTTATATTTTTAATAATGCTATGTTTGGAAATTTTGGATTGGGTGGAGGGGGGGGGGAAGTTTTAAAAATGTGTTAAAAGCTTTAAAGGGAGGGAGAAAAGAGAAGGGAATTTGTGCCTGAAAAGAACGGTTAGTGGACAGGGAATCCAAAACCACATTCTTCGCAAGGAGGAGAAAAACTAGGCTTTCAAAGGGGTGCCAAAAGTATGGTAGCCAAAGGATGCCTGGCACAATGGCACTATGGCCAGTCCGAACATGGTTAACACCCTCCAGAACCGTAAAGGGACTTTCAAAACTACCTTTTGTATTAGACATCATACAACCCTTTACGCAGGGTGCTAACAAAAAAAGTTTGGACAAAAAGGTTTGGAGTATGTCCAAACTGACACATTGAAAATTAATGTCTGTGGTTTCTCAAGTACAATGGTTTTTTTAACGATCTTCAAAGAGGAATGCCAGTACTTCACAAACATGCCGACAGCAGAATCAGCTTGACGTCAGGACTAATTTTGTCCCCCAAACAATTATGCACACTGCAAGCACATGCAACATCGTAATGATTTTGACCAAGACAATGCAAGCTGGTTAAACTTTGTTACATTTTTTTCCTCTTCAGCAGATGGATATAGGGGACTACCTTGGGATACAACTCTTTGCAAAACCTTAATTTGTACTCCGCTAACCTATATAATTTATATATACATAAACTCCCATGCAAAAATTGAGCACGTCTTTAACGTTTGGTTCAGACTCTTGATGAAAATACCTGCCTAAAATCAGCTTAAAAATAGTTCAATTATACCATTCTAGGCTAAAACCTACAGAACAAAATGAAATTAATTTACAAACAGGCTTTATCAGTGGTGTTAACATAGCTTGGGCCTGCAAAACCTCACCCCCCCCCTCCCCCAAAAGAAATTATCACTTTTCAACAAAAACACGTAATGTAGGGCAAAGTTTCTAAGGATTCAAATTTTTTGCTTGTACAGTCAGATACAGGCAAGAATTGCATGCGCATTTTAACTCTGTATACACCCTACAAATTTTCAAGTATTATGCAAACCACTGACACATTGTCTTGCTTACATTGAAAAAGACTAATAGGTTATTTAATCCTTAATACTTTCGATGCCTTCGATACTTTCGATGGGGATACTAGTGGTTAAACATGAATTTATGTCCAAAAAGTCGATTTTTTTTTAAATAATTCAATTAAATTCTCTGATATTTTTTCTGCACATTGTTGCCTGTGTTAATCCTAAATGTGGCTGGGAATATTGTAAAAAAAGCAATTTTATAAACATTACTAAAGAAGACTGAACTAAAACTTGCTAACTTTGACTTGGGTTTTCTCATATTCATATTTTCGCAGTACTCGATATCTTAGGAAATCTATTATTTAGTGTAGAAACGTGCTAAAATATTCAGTGATGGCTCTTTTTTTGCTGCTGGAATTGTAGAACGTGATGAGACATGTTTTCTGGGGCTAATAAAATTGCTTTAATGTTAATAACATTTTATATAAACTATTATGACAAGCGCTTTATTAATACCAGCCTTAAAATGACCCCCAACAAAAACTACAGCTTGTATAATGCATTTCTTGCTCTTAGAATATGCCTTGGTCCATAAGCTAACACATGTAGGCCTAAAAAAGTGTCTAGTGTGATTAGATAGCAAACGATAGATTTCCTCAGCGAGCACTACGATATGCTAATTTTTTTAACTAATTAATTAATTACGGTGCTTGTAATTGAAATTAAGACATCAAATTTCCACTTTTGGTGAAGTCAAACATACCCAGTACTGTGGTAAAAATTTCGTTCATCCACACCAAGTTTGAAATTTTCACTAGTATCCTCCTTAAAGTGACGTAAACACTTCACAGGCTTTCGGTTATTTTATTTGCTTCCACACAACTGACACCGAGCAAACTAATGCCTTTATGATCCCTAGGTAATTTTTAAGTTTTAATCCTTTGAAGGACTATTATACTACAACACTTAAAAAAAAAAAAAAACAACCAGACCAGCTGCTTGTAATTGAATCGATATTCACTTCGTTTGAAGACGACGCTAACCACTGGGCTGTTGCTGCTCGCTTCGCTCAGTGTCACCGCAGCCCCCTCGCACAAAAGCGGTGTTCCCTGGACAATCTTGCCAATCTTGTAGATGTTATTTTTAAACCACACCGTCCCGGAAAAGGTTAATAGACCTTAAAATCTTTGAAGGCATGACTTGATG
The DNA here is from genome assembly GCA_023313725.1 of Lithobius niger. NCBI lineage: Eukaryota > Metazoa > Arthropoda > Chilopoda > Lithobiomorpha > Lithobiidae > Lithobius > Lithobius niger. The sequence goes on along the minus strand of JAHWFP010125609.1, from coordinate 115,560 downwards.
GGACCCGGACTTCAGCTTCAACTATATGACAGAATGGTAGGATGCAACTTTAACCATTGCACCGTTACTCCACAGTCGGCATGTCTAGGACAATTATTTGCAGCGCAGATGATCTCGAAGTCTGGGTCATGGCGCAGTCTATCACTTTCTCACCAGGTTACGCCAACGGACTGGATACATACAAAAACTGTAGCAATTTTGTTTTTTAAAGTTTCCTTCTCCATTTTCAATGCCATGCAGCAGTCAACACGACTCGTATCATATAATTACCTTATTACTGGTATTGGTCTAGAGCAGCAATGAAAGCAGTCTGGCATAATTTCTAGGATTCCAGTAAATTTCAAGCAATCTGTTTTAGCCTTTACGCATTTTAGGTTATGCCACTTCCAGTTAAAAAAAAAAAAAAAGATTACATGGATTATTCTTTTGGGCAAGTAGCTACACACACAAAATCCTAACTTGTATTAAAGTTGGCACGTTGGTTGAATTAGTAATCAATGGTCTTTGATAGCAGCTGAAAAACTTGCAAGGTTTTACACATCATAAAAAACAAATTTTCACACTTTTTCAAGTAGATTATGTTCACTTTCCTGTATTAATACACTTTATAGTTAGTTGTTAATGCACTTATGTCCTTACCAAACTAGCTGTTGGCAGAGTTTCCGGTTGACTGACAATCATTAAAGTAAGTCCAGACAAAGTAACCAAATAGGACAAAAAAATTACCCAACAAAACATTTCATCCTTACGTGGACCAATTATGTTGTACGAGAGAAAAGCCTGAACTAAGTTCTCCAAAGTGTGTGTGTGACGTCACAATGGTCGGAAAACTATGGGCTCCACTAAATACGCAGCATTAGAAAATGAAAGACCAAAGCAAGTCTCTTCCCCCTCTTACGGCAAGAATCCCCCTAATCCTCTTCACTGGCCTGACAAAATGCATAACAGAAATTCTACCTTGCATATACTTCTTAGGAAACGACATTTTATCGTGAATACTGCAGCTACCTTTCTTTCCCGCCTACCCCTCGCACCAACACTCTCCAGTCCTACCTGCTCTTCTCATCTCCTCCCGACCCCCTCTTCCCCTTCCTTCCATCTCTTTCCCCAACACACTTTTGCCCTTTCTCGTATTTCTGTGGTATATATACTTTGAATCCCAATTCAACCCTCTTTTTGCGGTGCCTTGCGTTTTTTTATTATTAAAGTTTGCCATGTGTTTTTTTTATTACAGTTGGCACCTCCTTCCCTCCCACCTTGTTCACCGCATAGTGATATACCAAACGAATATGCCCCCCCTCCCCATTCCCACAAACCTTACCTCCCCCGAACATTAAACGAATACGGATGCAAACGTGTTAAGCACTTTCTTTTAGCCCTTTCACGGTAACCAACTCATTCCAATGAACACTAAGAATTCAGTAATAATCATTGGTGCATCAACGGCACACAGTAATTCTTGTTGTTTACCGAGCTTTAACAGTAGTATTTGAAGCAATAAGCACGCAAGAATGGTCGCACATGCAGTTAATTGTTACTAAAAGGATGTATCGTTTTTGAGGCCGGCAAATTATACGTCGGGATGCTAAAAACCGATGGCAAGGTTCTAATATGAGCGAATGCAGGACATGGTTGTTAAAATCAATGCGAGTCAATTATTTTTTTTCAGAATGTTTTTCTTCCAAGGCCTGATCAACTTTGTTCTCAAATTTCAAAAAGCCTGAAACTTCATAAACAAACATTATGAACAACTTAATTCAGAAACTGGGCATAAAATCTATTTTGAAAGTTGAAATGAATCGGATAACGGTTTAAAAGTTTCATGGATAAAGACATGAGCGCTTTTGTCCTGTGTCGCACACAGCATCACTTGAAACAATTGGCTGAATACATGAAATGAATTCTTATGAATTTGGGTGTCTCAACGGAGACAAAGAAAGCTGCTAAAAGCATCATTAAAGTCGGTACATCGGCTGAATTTTTATATCAATGGTCTTTACCACTAACTGGCTGACACAAAGTGTATGCTTCTGGATGATGTTGTACGTTCCAAGTCTTTTAACTTTAGCACATTTATTATGAATTAATTTCCCTGAACAATTGACGTCGGATTAATTTAGCACATTAGTTAAAGATCAAACTTAAATCCACAAGTAAGTTATAGAATGCACGTGGAAAAGTTAAACTGAATCAAACTGCAACTTAACCTGATGCTCGCAGGATAAAGCATGTGCAAGAAACCTCACCAGTCTTACAAATTACTCGTAAAGTAAACTTTTGTGGATCACTTTTTTTTGACAACGGCGAAACGAATACGGTTTCAGCAAGCGAAATAGCAGAAACTGCTGCTTGTTTGGGGCTCCATTCTACTGAATGGTTGACACCCAGGCCTAGGACAATTTTTACCAATTGATCATTTAATATCAATTAGCTCTCACCCACAACTGACGAGCCCAAACAACTACAACTACTACTGACGAGCCCAAACAAGGGCGAAACGGTCTGTCTAGAGATCTTTGTGGGTGAGAGCTAATTGATGTCATTTTTTTTATTAGGCTAAAAAAAAAAATCACCAGGCATGGCCTAACAACCACCATTTTTTTTCGTGCCTAAGTATCTCAGCTTCGCACCCCACATCACTAAAAATGTTCAAATGAAAGCATTACAAGATGGCAAATGGGTGACATTAAGATATAAAAAATTCCTTTTTTTGGCCAAATCCCCCAACCCCCCCCCCCCCCCCAAAAAAAAAGAAATACTGTAAATAATTCTCATTTTGCTTCCCTTTGTTTCCAGATAGACGTTCCAAAATTTTTTTATTATTTCTGTTTGAAGCTAAGTAGCCGAAATGTTTTCTTTCTGTTCAGATTGTGGTAGTATATTTCTAAAATAGTTAAAACTACAACTTAACTTGATGCTTGCTGAATAACATTTGTCCAAGAACCTCTTACAAACTGAGCATCACTATTTTTTTTATTTAGCTAAAGAAAAGTCACCAGGCAGGGCTTGATAACCACTAGTGTTTTTTTCGTGGCCGTAAGTAGCTCTGCTTCGCACCCCGTACCACTAAAAATGTTCAAATGAGAGCGGTACAAGACAGCAAGCGGGTGTTATTAAGATACAATAATTCCCTTTTTTGCCAAACACCCCTACCCTCCAGAAAAAAAAAAGGAAAACACTTTATAACTCCCATTTTGCATTTTTTACACGTGGAGTTATTCTAAGCAAGAGGAAGGCTGAGGTAATACTTTTTTAATTTTCATAAACAAATCTTACACCAAAAGCCTTTTGTTCCCGGACAAGTGCCCTGAATGAGGATACTGCACCAATTCTTGCAATTCATCAAAATCTACAAACCAGATGGCGGTTGTTCGATACATTTTGTTGTTAAGGATTGGGGAACTCTATAGAATTTTGCAAATGACAAGGAAACAATACAGGCCACCTACTAGTTTTTACAACAAGATATTTTATTAAATTCGTTATGCATATATACATAGCTATGTCCACGGACATGTTTTTTCCAACTGCATGCCACAATACACTTAATCACAATGTATGGCATAAATGAACAAGTTACAAAAGATATACATATCTTTTTAACAGCACTGAAGAATTAAAAAAAGTCACAAGGTGAGCGGCCACCACAAATACTACTTACATGAATGAATTAATGGCTTAAATTGAAAACTTAAAACCAAAATGCTTACATCTACTTGGAATAGAACTGATCCAAGTGGGGGTATTGCGATGAACGTAAATCTATCAGTTTGCCAGACCCTCAAACCAAACTAACAAACGATGTACGTTGATAGTATGTGACAGCCAAACAAATTGTTTTACCGATTATGGGAGCGCTGACCAGCAACAGGCCTTGTCACTGATTCATTCACTGTCATAAAGTGCTTCGTTAAGCACCAACACACTATCACCAAAATCAACACTGAAATCATCATCACAACCATCAATTTTGGAACCTACATATAAAAAAAAAAGGGACAAAATTAAAACATATCGCTGATCAGGTGCATAATGAACAAGAATTTCTAATAGCTTCATACAAAAAAAAAAAAAGACTTAAACAAATAGACATAATATTCCACACTGTCGTATGTTACCAGTCCCTGGAAATTTTTATGATCAGAGGAAAAGAAAAAAGAAAAAAAGAACTCCAGAAACTTCGATAGAATTAGTGCATCACAAGTTTACCATAAAGTACTCGCAAGATCTGAGAAAACTTTTTCCCGGCATGACGGTGCACAAAATTTATATTAAGCATGTAATATTTATTTATCTAATTTTATGGTGAATGAAGGGGTAGTGTTTGAAACAAAACAAACGCTGCCAACTAAGGTTATAAGCTGCATATTTTCGTGAAGTGTATTTTAATTACGACTAACCACAAATATTTCACCTCACTCAGGCTAAGAAAAAAAGTTGGCTTATAGCAAACATTATTGAAAAAAAAAATAGACGAGGTCACAAAAATGAAGAAAGAAAAAAGAATTCATGTTAATACCAGCAGCATCTTTTGTTTAAACGCGAAAAATAGAGCCTTTTATGCTAAAATGCAGCAAATCGATGAATTTAGTTAACTGAATGACAAACTGAAAGCAAATATCACTGCAATCACTTGTGTTGCACATGGCATTTCATTAAATTTACAAATAAGTAGCCGTAAAAGTTAGCAATAGAATTTTGAAAACGAGAAAAAGAGAGAATTCACTATTATTTAGGTATGTAATGGCTCTCAAATTTTAAATATGCAGGGTGGTCCAAAAAAAATGACGACCCAATATTTTTAAGTCCAACTTTTCTAGCTATCACACCGCAGAACCAGGAGAGGACAGAAATCTTTCCGTTTTATTTCTCTCCTCTTCTGGTTCTGAGGTGTGTTAACTAGAACAGTAGAACTTAGAAAAGATTGGGTCGTCATAGTTTTTGTGGACCACCCTGTACAGGCATTTTTGGTGGCTAGGGCATCTATGCCAGGATCAGTAAGCAAAAGCAATACGATTGATAACACAGACATAATTTTTAAGTCTATGTGTGTTTGTTCTGCAGTTAGCCTTCTGCTACCCAGTGACTATCCATGAATAACTGAAAACAGGCCATGAAGGCATACATACATAGGAAATAGGCCTAACATAAACAGTGACAAATAGTCCTTTTCTTTAATGACTATATATCAATCAATGTGCGCAATTAAAAAAAAATCCTTGTTGTTTTATGTTTCATGAAATCATGAGTAGATTTGTGGGGGTTTTGTTTGGAATATTCTAATTAAGGATATGCTTTACCCATTTTTCAAGAAAAAAATTCGAATGATGCCATCTTTACTACGCCATCATGTCGTATTCAGGTCATATTTTTTGCCACTTGAAACTACCAGCAATCAAAGGTGTTTGGCATTCAATGCTTCAGCTATAATTCAGTGCAATTCTCAGCCCCGTAGTACTGTGGGCTGCTTTTAAATGTGGAGTTCACACTGCCTGTAATACTATGGGCACAGGACGTCACGTGATTTTCGTATGCCCGTAGTAGCACAGGCCCAGGGCATTTAAGTGTTAATTCCTGCATGCTGCTTAAAGTCGTCATACCATTCGTGTATCGTACGATGTTGATTTTATAACTTGTTTAGTAGGAAACACAAGTATTGACTAAACTAATGAACATTAGATTATGTTACATTAGATGAAATAAGAGAAGTGAAAAGCACTGGGTAGGGGAGAGGTAACGGCTGCTTTCAGAATTGTTAAAGTGTTTTTTTACGAAAAAGAACCACATATTTAAAAGCTCAACAAAGAAGCGACAGTAAGAAGACAAGTAAAGAACAGTCCCTATGCTTTTTACGCTTGTTTATGCATTGCGAGTGCCTCTTTCTGATGCCAAAGTAAGCAAAACATGAATACGAACATATACAATTTATCCATTTCCTTTTGTGGCGTTAACAGACCAGTACAAAAATATCAGTTACCCCACCAGAAAAAAAAAAGTTCTTGCCTCTGCTTAGAATAATTTAGACACTGGCTTTAGGAGGCGGACAAGAAGTTAGGAAAAGTGAGATAATTATTTGTTCTATTATTACCTTCATATGCAATTTATAATTTTACTTTGTATAGCGTTAAAATTCATGAATACAGAATTAATTTACGACGAATTTTTACACGATTATAGTCCATTTTCAATCCTGAAAATTCCGAGGTTTTTGGGACTAAAAAACGGCCAGGATCGCTGGATTGGATGCCCTAGGTTCAACCATTATTTTCTGCGAAACACCAGTTTAGACGCAAAACAGATGAACACCTTGAGATGCGAAGCTTTCTTTTTATTTACATTTGCTTTTGTACTATATATACCTTCCCGTGGTTGCTTCTTTCTATCACGATTAAAAAGAAATACAGTTTAAAGTACCTTGTGTAAATTTGTAGCAAGTCGTCGCTTGCTATGTCCCAACACCGATTGAAAATAGCAAGCGACGTCTTGTTGAAAATTTACTTAAGGTGTTTTAAACTGTTTTCCTTTTTAACCGCGAGACAACGAAGCAACCATACTTTGCTGAAACTACGTAGTTTCACAACAAAACAAAAAAAAAATATGGAAATAATTCCAAGATGCGATTTATAACATAAAATTAATAATAAATAAGTACTAGCATGTCCAGTATTGACATTAAACATTTTTTTCTAATTTTTTTTTTGAAAAACTGACAACTTTGCATAATTCCTGCTCCTACATATAAACATTACAAAGCCAAAAAGGTGAAAAAAAAAACTATCAAAATTGCTAAATGTTCTGGCCTCAATGCCCTTCAGTCATAAAATGTTCACTTCTCTGAATTGTTGCAAGAGCATCAAATGCAAAATACCCTCTAAAGTGTGTGATATGATGCGAGAACGAAGTTCTGATTGGTGAATTTTTTTTTAAACTTTTGAGAAATGTTGTAGCAAGTTGAAGATGTGGCCAGTCAATAATTAGAACTTACAAAACGAACTACCACCATTCAATCACCTTCCAACTGGTATTTATATTCCAGCTCTTACCCCGTGCATTTCATTTCCTTAAGAGTTTTTAAGCTCTGCAGGAAAAAGAACCGACTGCACTTTATTAACGCGCAATGCAAGTAAGTAGAACGTAATCATGACTTTCTGCTACTAGTCCAGCCAAATTACACCAAAAAACGACAAAGAAAGGAAAAAATTCAAACAGTGATGAAACTTGGCAGAGATCATCTGGAAGTGGTGGTAATTAACATACTAAAAGTCCCCCGCGATCCCATATGAGCTTTTGCCGCCATCTTTGAAAATGCCCAACAAATTGGCCGCCCGAAACAATAGTTTTGGCTGTATATCCTAAACTACGAGGTTTACCATAAAATATATTAAGACAAAAATAAAATATAATTATTTCGAACAAATAATGTTCTTATTTTTTTTTTACGTTTTGTGCGATAACGCATGTTTGCATTGTGATATCCGGCCCATGACATTGCTAACATGGTAGCCGCATTAGCTGATGTGTATTAATTCATGATTCTAGTCAATTCTAATTAATTATTTACATTCACAAAGTTGTGTGGCTCAAGCAAGCCACGTCCTGGGCCATTTATGACACCCATCACTGTTGTATTTGATGGTTATAACACTACAACAACAAAGTCTGAGGAAAGATAGCACCGCTCTGCCAGAATATGTTCGGCTGAAAAAACGTTCACAGCTGAGATGCCTGCAACATGCGGGCAAGAAAAGTTTCTAACCAACTGCAAGAACAAGCAACGATTTATCTTTGCTTTTACACACGATCTACAAATGCATGGGGGTTACCATAATACAGGGTACAGCAGATGCAGACGTAGATTATCAAAACAACTGTGGATCTAGCAAACACCAACAAATGTCTAGTAGTAGTTGGTGATATGTTGGCCTCCTTGTGATTCTTCTCGCCACTGCAGGTAGATCAACAGACATTTACATTCTAAAACCAGGAAGAGGCTCAGTCCCACACAATCTATATCAGATCTCTCCAGGACCAACTTTAAGTAGATTAAACACAGCTCGTCATTCATGCTCACATCCTCTGCACCGTATAAGCAGGGTAAGAGGAAAGCTTTTAAACTGGTGAGGAAATCCTCCGCCATACAGAAATTCGTTGAAATATTTCAACGACAGGGTTCGTGTGCTGACGCCATAGTAGCTGCAGGAGAAACGTTTATATGGATCTCCACCCAGCATTACATCATTAGACAGACTGCAACATCATGCATTCATTAGAAACATTGCCAAAATTCCTATCCACAGAGAAGTACATCTCTACCACATGCACCAATTTCTGATGCTGCAAAACATCACTCACTACCTACAGGTTCAGCAGTGGCAAGATGTTCGTCTGCCGCCGACAGATTGGGGTCGGCTTCACCAAAATGAGCAATTGCTGCCCTTAAAGACCATATTACCTCCTGCCCCCGACACACTGCTGCAGCATGTATCGTGTAACTGTAAGACAGGATATGAACGTTCCTGTGGTTGCCGGCGGGCAAGCCTTACCTGTTCTCCTGTTTGTGGCCAATGCTGTGGGACCAAATGCAACAATGTACAACAGCTGCCCGATGATGAGGAAGAGCAGGAAGAAAACGATATGGTTGGTTGTGATGAAAGCACTACGGGTATGGAGGATGATGAAGTTTTAACATCAGAATATAAGGGGAGGAAAAGGAATTGATGTTCAAACACCATCTATGAGCATCACGGTGATTTCTTTATGATTAGTAGACTGTTGATGTTCGTACTCATATACTCAGCATGAATCATTGAATGCAGTATTAATTTGAGATTACGTTGACATTGCTACCATAAATATTTCTGTAAAGAAATAGATCGCTAAAAAAAATTTATATTTTGTTTCTCGGAATGTTTCCGTGCACGCAATCTGTTTGCACTGTATTTTGTATGACACCATTAGACAGTGACAGCATATTTAAGTTAAAAATACGACGGAAATCGTTGCTCCAGCTAAAAAAAACTAGTGGGAACATTATTTGTTTGAAATTTAATTAACTTTTATTTTGGTCTTAATATATTTTCTCGTAAACCTGATAGTTTAGGACATACAGCCAAAACTATGTCTCTGGCGGCCATTTTGTCGGGGCTTTTCAAGGATAGCGGCAAAAACTCATAAAGGATCGTAGGGGACTTTTAGTATGTTAATTACCACCACTTCCAGAAGATCTCTGCAAAGTTTTATCTGTTTGAATTTTTTTCTTTCTTTTTCCTAATTTGATTGTACTATACCACGTGTATGGTAGTAGAAATATAACATGATGAAGACAGTTTGTATGTAAAAGCACACCAGTGGATGTTTTAACTTGCTACCACTCAACATGTACTTCAATAAATGAACAGAATTATCTAATTATATTTACCTATGTCCAGAAAACGGCAATCAGTGTATTCTTCTTCTTCGGACCCCAATCCAATCAATAATTAAATTTTACAAAACCAACTTTTATTTTTCTCTTTAAATATTTTTAATTACTGCCGTTCAATGCTGTTTTATGGAAGTTTTAATTTGCTCTTTCGAGATGCTACAAGACTTAAACAGAATGTAGTTGGTTGGGAAGAATTTTGTAGTCTAAAATCACGCGAGTATTTACCCAGCGATGATGTGGCAACTTCATACGATATGCACGCTTCCAGATATTAATTAATAATCAGTCTGGCAGTAAGAAAAAAAGCATAGTTTACAAGCTTCATGCTGAATTCATTAAGCAAATAACATTTGCTAAATGCCGTGTTTATTTACTACTGGAAACTCAAAAATATGGACAGAAAAATCACTATTATTCGAAACTAGTTGCTTCACGAACTCGCATTAACACTGGAGGAGAAAATCATACTAAGTACTCTGAATGACATTTTACAGATCAAGTCTATAGAAATCTCCCTCAAAAAGACCCAAGGCCAAAACATGGCTGTCATAAACAAGTTTATCATAACCAAGATTCACTAAAATAACTAAGCGGTCTACGGGTACAAAAAATTGCAGATGCAACAAGAATACTGTAGATTAACGCACAAAATATATTTGGGACCAGGAACAATGATTTCAACTTTTTAAGCAATTCCATTATTTTCAAAAAATTCGTGAAATTAACAAATTTACAACTTAATATTTCTTAGTGTTATGGCAAGTTTACCACGCGGGACCATTTGAATAATCACGGAAAGTCCAAATTGTCGAAGAAATTCACAATACTTGCGGAACTTATCAGGTTTGGTACAGTTTTTGGCCTTTTAGAAGCTATTAAGAGCCAAATTTAGACTTAAATTTAAACTGGGTCAATTCCAAAGTTTTAAATTGTACACGAATATCGTGAACAAGCAACAATTTTTTTTTATGGCATTAAATAATGTGTTTTGAATTGGCACAAAAAAAAAATAGGCACTTTCCCCCTTAGCTTTAAAATTAGTCGTGGACATTTGTTCCAGCAGAGTAGTGTTATTAATGCCCGCAGTAAATCATTGGCTCGGCTTGTATTGGGACCATCATATTACGTTTTCATAAATAAAAACAGTTATGAAGTTCGACTACGTAAAAGTGCTAACAATAATGTTCAACAATAATGCTGTACCCGGGAAACTTTGGAATGATGACATCCACTCGTTTCCATTTCAGCATCTTTTACTGCTTCCAAAATCTTCTTTTAATGTTTTTATTACCTTACAAGTAGTTTAACGTCGTTTTATTTCCTCAATATTCACGATCGTTGAAAGCACTCAAGCCATTCGTGTTGGGCCGCCATCATGGTTTCCTAGTCGACTGTTCACAAGGGATGTGTACCATAACCCGCTCTGCGCGACATCACTTGTGACTGGGCCACAAAGCGTTCAAGGGTCACGTGCCACGAATTAACCAATCAGAGCTCACAATACTGGAGTTCCAAAATGAACACTGAAACGGCAGCTCGTAGAAGCGGATGATGTAATTCACTGAAGGCATGGAAACGTGATTTCCAGTTTTCAAACACGACCCAGAGGGCGGCATACGTTGCGTTGTTGAAGACTTATGATCACTTGAATCAAGGGCTATTTCAACAAGGAAAAGCAATTTCACATTAATTTTTGACGACTCTACCAACAAAAACAGCAATCAGGGTCAAAAAAAGACGATATTGAATTATTGGAGCGGAGCTTCATTTATGAAGACACTCGAATGCAATCTTTGTAAGCGCATCACGCACTAACAACTGAATCAATTAAATGAGATTCTGCATATTGATAGCGGTACTCCCAGAGATGGTACGTGAAAACAATTTTTAATGTGTTGTTGAGGAACAGCGACGCAGCTACGAAACAGCCACGTGCTATGAAAGCAACCGAAAAGATGAGCCACAATGCTGCACTCGTGTTTTTGAATATACTCGAATCGCATCACGCAATAACGACAGCATCAATTAAAACCGGATTTTGTACACTGATAGTGGTACACGCAGAGGTGGTTTGTAAAAAAATATTTAAATCAAACATGCTGTTGACGAACAGCGTTGCACTACGAAAGCAGCCAAAAAGATGAGCCATAACGCTGTCTCCTAACCACTCGCAAACAACTGCCTAGGCCCGGAGTATTGTTTCTACATTAATTTTATTTAAATAAATGTTTACGCAACTTGAATTTACTGAAATAAATTAAATTTAAATTAAATGAAATTAAATTAATTTATCTGCTGAAAAACCAAAGTCGAAAAACTGTTCATCCGAACCGCTGTTAACAACACAGTGATGAACTACTAAGCAAATGATGAAGAAGCAAGATGTGATGATGCAACCGAAAAAATAAGCCACAAAGCTTTTCCAAAGCAACACGGATTGTTTTACCCTCACAAACAACTGTCTGTGCCCGATGTATTGTTTGAACATTAATTTTTTTTTAAATAAACGTTTTTGCAACTTTTAATTTATATGTGTAACGTAAATCGCCTATTAAAGGTCCTGGCTTTACTAACGCCCCCCTCATATACCTTACATCAGAAATCGTGTAGTATCTTTAATGCCTCTTCCCCCATCTCTCCAAATCAACAGGTTTCTGCTAAAAATTGACAAAATGCTTCCAATGTTTAATGAAATCAATGTTTTATTCCATTAAATCTTGGTTTTTCTGCAGCAAATTTAACAAAAAGCTTCATAAATTTAACGAAATCAATCCAGCACGATTCACAGGAGCGTTTGTAATCACGAAAAGTCGGCAATATTTAGGCCTATGCGATCGATCATTGACGTGCGTAATTTGGATTCAGGATGGCAAAAACGCAATGCCTTTATTATCATTTATTCTAAAATTTAGTTTATTAGATCATCCTCCTTCCAATATCTAACACAACTAAAAAATAATTAAAAGTAATTGCTAACCATCACCAACCTTCAAAACACAACGTGATTCACAACCGGGAAGCATCAAGCTGAGCAACGTCATAACGGACACGATGGACTCGATGTTTCAAGCACTCAGTAGGGCACGCGAGGAGCCACAATCACATGATCTGCCTAGCGACCAACTTGTCCACTACTGCGCGCCTGAAACATCCAGGCCACTGCATCCATTATGACGTTACTCTGCGTGGCGCTTCCCAGTCATGAATTGCTGATTGGTGATGGTTAGAAATTATGATAGACTAGCGGAGTCGCTCGCTTCGCTCATTCCGTGTCGTCTCACTCCCCCCCCCTCCCCCCTGGTCCGGGCCCCCACCCCCCTCATTAAGTTGCCGTTCGGTCGGTAGATGGCATCGTATGTTCGCGCTGCTGGACGTTGCGTTCTGGGCGCTGCAGATGCAGATGACTGCTTCGCATGTCCTGCTTGCTGCTGCTGCTGGCTGCCTTGCGGATTTTGTGTAATTATATATATAGATATTGGGGGGAGGACAATATAATAAACTAACTTTGTGATTAAATGAGAATAAAGGCATTGTGTTAATGCTAGGTTGACCCCAGATCACGTACTACGTCACTAATCATCTCTTCCATGTGGATAAGGCCTAAAACGCCCCCCCCCAACAAAAAAAACTATACGGCATAGAAAACTTGTAGAGCTTTTTTAACGCCCCTCCCCTTTTTTATCTAATTAATTTTAGAAGCCCATGGGCGTTTAATGGGCGATTTACGGTATGTGCGATTTATAATCAATTCACACCAATTTGTTGACAGTGTCACTGAAGACACCCTAGTTTAAATAATTCGAAAATACAAGTTTCAAAATGCCTAATTCTTTCAGAATTATACTGCCGTAATATGTAAAGGCAAGTTTTTTTCTTTGCAATGTGGTTTAGGGGATGATGTATCATTCGTCAAAAGTTATAGACGCCATTTCAAAGTGACCTCGATCGGCACTCAGACCCGAATGGTTTAAAAACTGCACCACATTAATCTTTGGAGCCAGAATAATATTATCAGCTTCATTATTATAAACTATCACTTTTACATGCATCAGTCCTTAAAGCATCTCAAAACTAGCAGTTACAATAGGTGTTCTTATGAAGTATCTGAACTATTAAATGAATCTATTTTAGTTTGCATGACCCAACTTTGACTGTAATATTTTATTGTATGTATAATGCTTAGAAACTAAGTAAATTAAAATAAGTAGATTTAATTGAGAAGTTACACAATTATCGTGGGCGTGAGCAGATCCATGGCCATATCCTGGACCGTTGCTTGACAGCAGGAGTCAGTACTTTGATATATCATATATAAACGAAAAAAGTTTGTTTTGGAGGTTTTGCCTCTTGTAGCGTGTGCTGAATGCTGAACCTTAATCAAGTGTTACAGAAAGTAATAAAAAAATAATTCAGTAACACAACTTTTCTGCATGCTTTAAAGTTCTATCTATAAGAAAATGTCTGCACCTGTGCAAGTCTTTGCAAATATATGTGGGAGCCACACGTACCGTTGACAGCATGGAAGAACTTTAATTGCAAAACAAACTAATAAGTAAACTGATTGTGAATGCTGTGTAAGAGCTGTGTAATGCTGTGTTTTAACTATAGTTTTAACTATAACGCTTCCCGCTAAAATGTGCTACTCACTACAGACACTGTTACTATGTCGCTGCACCTTTGTACCATTACACGAGAGACGCATACACCTATGTGCTTATTTCTATAAAATACTAGCATCTTATCCGGCTTCGCCCGGGGATTTGTTTGACCCGTGGCATCATTCCTGTTCCAAGTAAAGCACAATTAACATAGTACGCACTGACGTAGTCGTAGTAAGTAGTCGTTCTAGCAAATCAATGTCATAATCTTACGTGAAACTTGAAAAATGTTTTGTTATTACGATACCAAGTGATAATGTTAGTGGAACGTAGATAGCTTAACGGCAACCTGCAATCAAGAGCCAGCAGTTCTAAATGAAATATTTACAAAATCTAAATATAAGTTTTAGCGATACATATCAGATATAGCAGCCCCAACTACCAAAACTTTCAAATAAGCAATAATTCAAAATAAATACAGAACACATATCAGAGACCATGAGAACGAAAAAAAATTACCAGACTTATAACACAATATTAATAAGGGGCATAGTAGATACGCTATCATTAAGTGTTACCTGACGCAACATCGTCGCTTTCCTTTGGTGTTTTGTCGTCGACGACCATTTGACCACCAACAACATTGGCCTCTTCAACTTTCACATTTAGTTCGCTGTCCACAGCAGATGCCAAGTCCGAAGCTAGAGAAACTGCAGCATTTTGCAGAGCTGACACACACTCATTAGTCACATCAAGTTTTTCCTCCGACTTACCAGCAGCATCGTCACCAACAATGTTCAAACAGGATGCTGTGGACTGCACATTTTCCCTAGCAATAGTTGGCTCAGTCTTAATTACTGATACAAGAACAGTGTCCTCACATGAACGATTGTCTCCAAGGTCAAGTTCCTTTTCTAATGTTGGAGGAGCTAACAGGTCTTCAATATTAGAAATTTCTTGTTTTAACTTTCTGGCTAGGTTTTCTACAGCACTTTCGGTGGGTGTATTTGACTCTTCGCGCGTATAAATTGTGTCAGGGTCATCAGGATCTTTCATAGTTAGCAAAGGTGCAGTTCCGCTATCTGTAAAAGTAGCACTATTTATTTGATCACAGATGACTACAGAACTTTCACTTAAAGTTTGGACCTGCATGTTTTCATTAGAACTCCCTCTTTCACTGGTTGCACTAATGTCACTAGCAGTACTCGTTGGCTCATTGTCTGTTGTGGAATTATCTTTCCGTAGCACTTTCTTTTTTACTTGTTTTTTGCCATCATTTCTTTTTTTAACTTGTCTTTTTGTTTGTCCTTTCCCCATGTACAACTCTTCTTTTTTCTCCTCAGCGGACTTGTCAGTAGTCTTATCACCTCGTTTACAGGCAGGCCGTTTCTGGGGTTTCTCTTTCCCAGAGGCTTTGTCGGCAATATGTTCAGCGCTGCATTCTTTCTTTGGACTTTCGCCAACTTCACCCAGATTTGAAATTTCCCGAACTTTACCCGCAAATACAGAACTCGGAACAGGATTTTTTCCATCCGCAAGTCCATTTTTACTGTCAGCAACTTCTATGTGGAACGTTTCATTTGCCGTATATTCAGGAACAGCTGCTGCCGGTGCATTGTCACTCATACCAGTAGCTATAGTAGGTCCTTTACCTTCATCAGTACTTTGGCATGGCAAAGGCTGTTTACCTCGAGTGCTGGGTTTTCTGAGCACTTTCGCAGCTGCAAGTTGTTTACTCAGAAGCGTCTTTTTTACTTTTGAGGTCTTAGTAGACATTTTTCCGCTTGCGTTCTTTAATGTTTCTGTTGTATTGTCAGGTTTTTTAGGGGCAGGGCCAGTCGATATTACAGCTTGATCAGCTGTGTTTAGTTCATTTGTTATTTCATCTAACTTTTCTATCACCGTACACTCGGGAAGTAATTTTGTTGCCAACTGTTTGTCTACATCCATGGGTTCACACTTAACGGACTTAGTGGACATGGCAGAATCTTCAACTAACGGAAGAGTTTCCCTTTCGACAATGGTATCAGTAAGCTCAGTCCCTACTGGTAACAGTGCACCAATATATTTTTTTGATGTACATTTAAGTACGTTTTCTGCAGTTTCCTTACCTGTACCCATGGGTTCTGTCTTAATTTCTTGCTTTGGTAATCCTTGAAATGGTGAGCAAGACTGCTTATCTTCTACGGCTACATCATCAACTGACATTGGAGTTTGCTTAGTTTCAGTGAGTTTTGGAGTAGCAGGAATTACTTTTTTCAATGCAGAGTCTTTTCCCTTCCCCACTTCTATTTTGCGCTTTTTAGTAGCGGAACATTTTGAGATTATCTTTTCTTCTTTACCTCTACTTGGCAAAGATTCTCCATCCACATCCATAGATTCAGGTGGAAGAGGTCGACTTGCGTTTTTTTCACCATCATCTGACAGTGCTTTGTCCTTAGCCGACAATCTAATTGCCACCGTTTTCAATCCCGTTTTTGAAGATTCGGTCTTGTCAGATGCACACATAGCGTTTCTAACAGCAATATCATCCAGCTTGACAAGCACGACTTTTAATTTCTTATGCTTCTCAACTGGTGAAATAGTAGTCAATGCCCGCAGAGTTTCATTTTCACAAGTATTCTCAACGCTTTTTTTTCGTGCTAGATTGTCTTTAGAGCCCATATCGGATGAATGTTCGGTAGAAGCCACAGACTTAACGGCTAATCCTTTTTTAAGTAGCTGTTTTTGTTTTGACTTAGCTTTTCTTGAAGTTGCGGTACCTTTACCTTTGATGCCAGTATCTATATTCCTAGGAGAACAACGGTGCGGTTCGTTAAGGGCAGATTCTGGTATGGGTGAAGTGTTACCCAAGGAGGTACCTGCTTTACCATCCGGGTTTGCTGGTTCACTACCACAGCTTTCAAGAATGTCAGGTTCAACACACACAGCCTCAGCTGAGACGTTACTTACGGAATCAGTAAGTACACTAGCGCACGCATCTGGTAGTAGTACGTCCAGCATTTCGCTGTCGTTACTCCTTTCGGCTGAACTAACAGGTTTTGAGGATGAAGCTGCCCCCACTACTGCTCTTTCTGTTTTAGCTGCTTGCGGCGTTCGTTTCTTTGCGACACCTTTAGTCGATGCCTGTTTACGACCTGCAGATTTCAGTTTGCCAACAGATGCCTTAACAGTTGCAGATTTTAGACCCTTTACTTCAGCAGTAGATAAAACTTCTAACATGGTTGATCCCTCAGTTGATTTCACATCCTCAGACTTTGAGACACCTTTAGTCAATGCCCGTTTATGACCAGCAGATTTAAGTTTGCTAACAGATGCCTTAACAGTTGTTGATTCTCCAGCCTTTACTTCAGCAGCGGGTAAAACATCAATGGTGGTCGATCCTTCAGTAGATTTCACTGCCTCAGCCTTTGAGACACCTTTAGTCAATGCCTGTTTACGACCTGCAGATTTAAGTCTGCTACGAGACGCCTTACCAGTTGCAGATTTTTCAGCCTTTACTTCAGCAGCATGTAAACCTTCAAGCGTGCTTGAAGCCTCTGTAGACTCCACTACCTCGGACAATGCAGGTACCTTAGCTTTTTCAGTGCTAGGCGTACTAGCTTCGAAAGACACAATTTCAGGCAAGGCTGATTTAGGTGTACTTGAAGTTTGTTGAGGTTCAATAGCACCCTTTAATATTTCAGGAGGAATTTGCTTTTTCACTGTTTTAGGTTTGATTTTGCTTGCTAAAGTGTCAGGTTTGGGTTTATCTTCTGTGGGGATGGATTCACCAGCATTTGTATCAACCTCCATAAAAGGCATTTCTTTCGGTCCAGTACATCTCACTTCAGCTTTAGTTTTACCCTCTGCCATTCGTGGTTCATTACCAACCTCTGCTTCAACAGACACTTCTGTTGCAGTTGTCTTCTCATCTCCACTTATTTGGGGTTCAATTTTATTCACCCCTATTTTAGTTTGCATTTGCTCTTTTGGTGGCTTAAGTTCGCTTTTGTCACCTGTCTTATGCTCAGCTTTATTTTCTGTTGTGACCATTTTACCAAGTCCATCCACTTCTTTTGTAGGTGCTTGAGAATTCAGTTCCGTAAATTCAATTTCCGTCTTAGCTTCTGCTATTTTTGTATCATTAGCAACCTTGTCACTCACATCAGATCCTTTGACGGAAATTTCTTTACTTTTTCTAGACTCGAGTTCCGCAGAAGTGTTTTCAGGTCCTACAGGTGGTGATAAAATAGTACTTTCCTGTTTACCCCGCTTCTTGACAATCTTAGTTGTTTCTTTGGCCTTGGGTTGGCCAGCAGTATTGACAGAAGGCATGTTTTTGACCATATTAGTTGGACTGACTTTTGCTGGTGGAAGCCTTTTAGCAGGTACATTCTTTTTAACTGGTTTGGGAATCACAATCTCCGACATGCTTAAATTCTTTGCCTGCATTTTTGACTTAGCACCTACAACCTGGGATTGGGTAGATGAACTCTTGCTTGGCCCTGTAACAGATGAGCTGCTCTTACAACCCTGCATTTTGGGAGCGCACGACACAGGTTTCGGAGGATCCTGAACTTCAGGTGGGGCAAGATAAACTGGATCTTCCCCAGGAGGCCTACAGTCATAATTGTCAGGGAGTAAAGGCCCAATAATTCTTGAATGCACCACAGGTAGATTGCGTTTTGTACCAATGGTGACAGTACCAGCCTTTTTTATATTTGAATCGCCGGAGCCATCTTCTGATTGTGGTGTTTTTTGCTTTGTACTGTAATCTTCAGAAATGTTTTCTTGTAACTCCATATCTGAAGGTAATGATGGACCAAACACAACTGGAACATTTTCTTTCATTCTCCCACTGGGTCCAACCCTGTCGGCACCATAAATTTTAGGAACAATAGAAGACATACCCTGTGTTACAATAATACTGTCCCCTTCAGCTTTATAATCTTTTTTTATGCTAACAGAACTACCTGGGTTTGCTTTTAGAAATAACTCTTGAGGAATTGCTTTGCCTGACGCATTAATAGAAGGCTCAAATACACCGCCGAAAGCACTGGCTATATCAGAATGGGTGGGTGCAAAACCACACGTACTTTTGCTATTATTAGCTCCGGCTGGAGACTGCTTATCGCTATCTTTTGTGAGGCTGAAGTGCTCGTCGGGCAAAGACTTCAGTTCTGGGGAGGAGGAATTTGGTGGTGGTTCTGGCTTTTCCTTCCGCAGAAGGAACGACGGCATCTTGGATATCTGCGGAGCAATGGTTGGATGTTTATTTCCTTTTGATTTGGTTACAGACTGCCAGGGAATAGAAGCAGGAATAAGGGTTTTACCACTAAGACGAATGGCAATTTTTTTGCCAGTATTCTGTAACTTACTAGCAGCATCCTGTTTGTCGTCTTTGGGCTCAACAAGTTCTTCTGTTTTCTTTGTATCATGATCTTTATTCCATGCAAACTTGCCAAAACCGCTTTCTTGAGCTTTTTTCTGTTCTTTATTCTTGTCCTTGGAGGCATTCTGATCGCCACTGGCTCCATCTTTAAGCTTCAGTTTGATTTCCTTGCGTTGCAAATCTTTGCCTTTAACCGATGATATTTCCAATGATTCCTTAGGTGGAACTGCAGCATTAGAAGCTTCGTCTAGCAATTCAACAGACTTATTCCTTGCTGCTTCGGCTTTGATAAGTTCCATGTTCTTCTGAACAGCATCAGACTTTCTTCTTTCTCTTATCGTTGCCTCCGCCTCTTCTGACTTGCGCCACTGTTTGCTTTTTTCGTTCTGTAGTTCCAAATGTTTACGTTGCGTTTCCCTGTGCTTTACGCGTAATGCTTCGGCTTTTTGCAGCTCCCACTTGCGTTCATATTCGAGGTCTTCATTGACATACTTCTGCAAAATAGAACCATAAGGTATTTTACCATACTGCTTTATTTAAACTACTCCTAAAAACAGTCGCTAGGTTCATCCTAATGTCATTTAGCAGCAAATGAAACATGCTATTAAGACCAAAAACTAATACAGAAACCAGGAAACAATATCAACCAACCATCAAACCAAAAATAAGAAAAAACTAGCTTTATTTTTAAATAAGGGATTGCGCGAATACATCAAAACACTTCCAAAATTTACGATGATAATTACAATCTTACTTATTTCCATACATGTTTTGAAAAAGCCAAACAATGAAAAGAGAAAATTGCTGGCCCACACCGGCTAAATTCTGTTTCTATTACTGTTTTCCCTCAAGAGATCAAACAACCAATCGATGGCCAGCTTGCTAACCCCGGAGTGTGCATGCACGTTCTCCTCCATAAGACTAATGGATAACAATCCAAATCATCTTTCATTCTTCTCAACTAGTCCCCAGGTGGTGACTCAAGAGGGGAGGTAGGGTGGGTACAGGTAATACATATTTTTGTTCTTAGCAATAGAAACAATTTAGCCTGTGTGGGCCGACAATTCTCTTTCTATTGCAGACAAAAATATACATTACCGACAATTGTAACATTGCAGTAGACCTCATCAAAAATGGCTAGGCACCACCCGACGGGTTTCCTAGGGCAACGGTTCTCAAACTCTCTCATGAGGCGGAACGGTAAATTTTATTACGGGCTGCCAGGGACTGGTAATTTGGTGGCTATAGTGATCCTTGGGACGGGGGAAGGTTAATCCTCGATCTGTTAGAGAAAACAATTTTTACGATGTATTCTACTTTTTATGAAAACATTAAGGTTAAAACATTAAAAGCTTTTAAAAACATTCGCAGCTGATGCGACAAAGTGAACCAGCTATATTTAAGATTTATTTATTTAAAATCGACTTCTTTTAGTTTCTTGATGCGATCACGCCGCGCCTGATTGCTACTCTATGTTATAACCACACTGGACTCGCTCGTAGCATGGACTTATTTTTTTTTTTTATAAATACTACCACACTCTCCAGCTCCACGCTCATAGATATCTCACACGTGTGACAGTAGCCCGTTCAGAAACGCGTATTGCAACAATTTACTGCAGCAAATTACTACTTTTCATGTTTAGTGATTGTAATTTTTAGTGGCATTGTTCCTACAATAATAGTAGCATTGATGAAATTAGAAGGATATATGTGTTGAACTTCTGTGAGACTAGCTGAAACTTTGATGAAAAATCTAGTAGTGGGCATTTGTGTATCCGAGCGTTTACGGTAAATTCATGTTTTTGTTTAGCTGTTCGCTGCCAATCCACGGACCACACTTTGAGAACTGCTGCCCTAGGTGTTACGAGCTGGATCCTCCCAAAAGTCGTAGACTTTAGCATTGAAGGTATTAAGAGTTGAAAACAATCTAGAATTCCAATGTCTTCGGATGTGGTGGCCTTGAAAGGGGCCGAATGATATCTTGTCATCTTAGGGCAGGTTGCAGGGCCTTGGGCGACACTTCTGGCTCTGAAGATGGTATCAGTTTGAAGTCCGACTGTGTGAGTGGTCATGTCCTTGACGTAACAGGGAGAGGGGATTGATGCATTTCTGTATGATGTTGTCTGCAGAATCACTGGATGGATGACGTTGCGGAAGGCCTAAGAAGTGGAGATGGCTTGAGTGCAGTGATTCTGTCATTATTTTTAAGACAATTAATGTCAGTTGTTTATCAGTGTTCACAATTAGCATCATAAATCATCTGCTGTCATTGTAGATGTTGTTACAGCGAAGATCTGTGAATGTTAGGAAGAGTAGATTTCTACTTTTCGGAACATTATTGCTTTCGAGTCGTTTCTAGATGAAATTTAGGGATCGAACTGGTTTGAGAAAACTTTCTGGCTCATCATCTGTGATTGTAGTCCAAGCAGGAATGATCGCAGGTTCCGTTAGGCTTCCGGGTGTTGCACAAAGGGGTTTCGGTGTTAGCGAGGTGGCAATGAGATCTTCTAGAAAGAAAAACGCGGCGGGGCCCAGTTTAAGGGTTTACCCTTATGTACCTGAGGCATTGGGTGATGAGAAGACAGTCGTCCTTCTTAGTTGATGAAGATTGCAGCCTGCCATAGATTTAACACCGTCATCATGAATGATTTCAGGAACAATGAGAGATCCCAGGCTGGAAGGAGTCTGCTGGTAACACGTCTTGCGGCTTCAAATGATGTAGTAAGGCTTCAGATGTGCTGGGATCCTCTAAAAATTCTGCGTCCTTTACATCATGAAAACAGGCTGTATCGCTGAGCAAGCTTTTTGCGGGAGGAACCTTCTAAACCTAAGTTGAGAGGTCAACTAGGTTGCAAGATAGGACAGGTAGGATGAAAGAGACTGGGTAGAGTTTCTGCAGGTTGACCCAGTGGTTTTACCAGTGGTTAGGTTGAAATCAGTTGGAGGAGTCAGTAACTGTTAGCTAGTGAAACAAATGACTTGTTTTTGAAGAATCGTTGCTTATGTGAGAAGTCAGATGACAATAGCCACCCATGCTGTTTCGATTTACCGGCGTTTGGGTAAAGTCGACTTCCTTTACTGTGGATTAAAGGTCTTCGGTTTGCGGTAGACTTCTTGGGTCACATGTTATAAGTTGTGGGCGTCGAGGTAACCTTGGTACTTAGGGTCAGTTTGAGGCTGTCAGAATGAACAGCCCCGGTGTTGATTTAAGCTTTCAGTTAAATCTGTTGCTGAAGTGAGAACGGTGGGGACCTGGATCTGAAGAAGATTGTCCACGCATTGGCATGGCGTCTTCTGCCCTAGCTTGAGCGTTAGGAACTGAGCTGCTGAAAAAAGGACAAGTTGGACAATGCCCATGTGGCGAATGAGTTTGTTGTCGGAATTTTCGACTGTGAACAGAAAATTGTAGATTGATGATGGGTTCAGAAAATCATCGGGTGACTGCATCCAAAGGAGTCATCAGCATGGCCTTGTTGTAAACATGTGATCAAGGTTTCCCTGGTAATGCTGCGACGTGCAGCGTGCATTATTTCTGGAGAGGACGCGAAATAAGCGTTGTAGATTGCCTCAAATTTAAATTGGAATGGCAAGCCGTCATTTGAGATATGAGTCGTGGCACTGTAGTTCTCGATGTTTTTACCCAATTTTTAAAGTGCTCTTTTCTTCTTTTTTTTCTTGCTGTTGACAGTGGTTTTGGACTGCGGAATTCTGTTGACGAAGTATTGAGTTTGTTTCAACTGTTGACTGTAGTGATGGTGATGCCTGATCAGTGAACCTTCTGTCTTGTGAAGGCTTGAAGCGATGAGAAAATGCATGTATTGGTAGGAATTGCGTTTTTGGAATAGCAATCTGTCATTTCCGATTTCAAACTGTCAATCCTTGTTGAGATGAAATCAATTTCAGAATAAAAAAATTCTGAAGCTTGGGACAAACGAAGTCATTGATAAATGAAGAGGAATGGAGCGGAAAGTGCCGGCTGGCGGCATTGAATGCGTCGTCTCTTTCATTGCTCTTCCAAGAGTTGGTGTTCATCTGCTTTCGCTTGGACGTTGTCTGGCTCTTTCGCTGTTCCACTGTGTAGGCGGGATTGTGAAAGTGGCGAGGTGTCGATCCTGAGGGCGTGAGATGATTCACGGCAGGCGGTGAAGTGTGAGGCACTGAGGCTGAAGGCATGCGACAATCTATGGTGTGCAGTGAATTGACATTAACGGTGTTGGTTTGTCTTTTGCTGTGGACTCCAATGATTACTTGTTTTTCTCTTCACGGTGCCGGCAGGGGAGAAAAGGTGGTGAAGCGCTGATGCAGAAGGCAAGCAGTGATACGTGGCAGGTGGTGAAGCGGAGTTGACGGCGAGTGCAGGTGGGAGGGTGAATCGGCGAGTCGTTGACCCCGAAGGCATGTGACGATCCATGATAGATGGTGAAGTAACATTGACGGTGTCTGTCTTGAACTTCGTTGTCATCTTTCCTTTCTCTCTACGCTGTGGGCGGGGGAACAAAAATGGTGAGGCGTTGATGCCAATTCACGGCAGACGGTGAGAGAATGTTCATGGCGTTTCTTCGTTGTTGTTGTTCCTCGACGTTATTTGTCACTTTCCTGAGCGAAAGATAAGCCGAGTCGAAGATGGTGCGGCAGCAAGAGCCATGTAGGTGTTTCGTTTAAGGTAGAGTAAGCAACAGTGAAAGAGGAAGCCAGGTGGATGATCGGCGGAAAAGAGCATGCCAAAAAGGTCACAGGGTATTCAGCGAGAAAGAAGGGCTTGCAATCGAGGAACCACGAATAGTGGACCCTGTATCTTTCGCGAAGGTTGTTAAGAAAGAATTATAAAAACGTTGTACTCCGGAAGAGCACTAGAGAATAAAAGGTGATTAGAATTGGTATCCACTAGTCGTAGGGAGGGGAGCACGCATGAACACTGCATGGTTAGCGAGCTGGCCATTGATTGGTTGTTTGATCTCTACAGGGAAAACAGCATTTGAGAATAAGAATGCTCAAATTGCAGGTAATGTATTTTTCGTCGACAATAAAAAGTGTAAGACTACAGTATCTATGTTCCAAAAATGTTATATAGCAACCTCACCAAATTTTTCTGGGAGGCCACAGACATTATACGACAATCATTCGTTCAATTCTCATGTTGATTTTATGTTTTATGACCATGCTTTTTGTTTGTAATTTTAGAAAAATCTCATATAAAAATGCTAAATTCAGAATTTTTATCGATTGTACTAAGCGGACACTGTAGGCACTTGTTTGTATCAAGGGTTAAGCAGCAAGACAAGTATCAGGATGAATTTTTTTTCTGAAGTGAATGAAATAGCTAGCTCAAAAAAGCATGGCATACTAGACTGTAGATGTTTCATGACCAGGTTCTAACCCGCAGTTAACAGTTTGGCCAAAGTTATCAACCTCTCCCCTTCCAGTAACACGAAAAAAAAATAATAATAAACCAAACTTGTAAACTAGAAGTTCTTATTACTTACCTTCTGATTAACTAATCCTGGGTCAGGGTTTCATTAAGCAGTCCAGTCGTACCTTTTCAAGCGCATTAACCCTTTACTAGTTGAGTTCAATAAATGCAACTTACAAATACTACTACGAATAATTGTTAAAGCCACGCTGGGAGTTGATCAAAATGGCTTAATAGTCACCAGTAATCAAATTATAGCCACCAGTACTGTATTTAAGTTATCTACAAAAAGTATTGTATCATCGGGTACAATGAACACTTTTGATAAAGTTTACATTTTGATTATCTACAGAGCGTCACAGTCATTTAATCGCTGTTGCATTAAGCAAACTCAACTCAAATTTGACAATAATAAGCTACCGGTCGCAGCATGTCTCACAGCCAAAACAGAAGTCTCGATACCAAACACAACGTTAAAAATAATATAAGTTCTGTAAGAACCAGTCATTCAGAGAGTTGTGTTTTTTTTTTAACTTTTAAAACAAATTCCATAGTCTTGCAGGGGTCGAATTTCTAAATTTTTGGGCCAGATGCAAATGTGCACCCCAAGATTGGTTGCTGGAGTGCAAAAAACTCTTCGGAGTGCAAAACCACTGTGAACAACCATTGCGGTCTTCTATTTTTAACCCATGAAAATCCTAGCTTTCAGCACCACAAAACTGTTCCCTTTTGCTCTAGTTTGCCGTTGAAGAAGTCGGTTAACTTAACTATTAAATTGAAAAATGTACCCGCATTCCGACCCCTGCTCACTATAGAAGTCCCTTGCATATTAAATTCGATACATGACTTTAAAATTCTCAACAACTGGGACAGAGTATACATTAAATTCAACCATTTGCAAAAAAATAATACCAGATGCCAAATTACTCAAGATTTATTTTTAATTACCATAAATCGCCTATTTAACAGCCTGTTGAGCAAGTAACCATTCCTTTAAATGCTTTATAGTACGGCGGCTTAGCACTATAATCGTGCACTTTGTGATACAAACGAATAAATCGGCATGAATGAAGGTATTAATATACAAAACAAGATAAGCTATGGAACCACGCTGAATTTTATATGATGACGTCATAAATTCATAATGGCCGCCAGAAAAAACAGTTTTTTGGCTGTAACTCCTTAACCGTCAACAAATCAAAAGCCCCATGTGAAGCAAAAACGTTCAGTACACAGTTCTGCACGAAAAAGGTGGTAATCATCTTTTACGTAAACACAACCCTTGAACCGCAAAATCATATTTAAAGTGTAATACCTTATTTCGCGCAAACGCTCCTTTTTTCAATGGGTTGTTATAGGGATATTCGTGTTCAAAAGGCTCTTGCGAGCCCTGTAATTGCTCGAAATGGAGAAGCTAAGGATTTTCTGAAAGGTGGGGATATATTCTTTCCACCAATCCTAACCGAAATTGTTTAACTTGGATAGGGACCGTCCTACGCTCATTTAAAGTGAAGAGATAATGGCGTAGTGGCAAAAGTGTATGGTGATTTTCGAATTCACAGTTCTCTTGCGACCCCTCTAATAGTCCGAAATGGACAAGCTTAGGATTTTCTTAAAGGTGGCGATCTATTCTTTCCATCAATCCTAACCGAAATTATTTAACTTAGATAGGGACCATTCTATGCTCATTTAAGGGTGAAGAGATAACGGCGTTGTGGCGAAGTGTATGTTGATTTTTTAATTCACAGTGAGCCCTCTAATAGCCTGAATTGCACATGCTTAGGCTATTCTGAAAGGTGGGGATCAATTCTTTCCATCAATGCTAACTAAAATTGTTTAGCTTAGGTGCAAATACAAATATGAGCATTCCAATCGCATTTTGAAATATTCAAAATAGCCGCTACACCATAAAATAGGCGTAGGACGGCCCCTATCTAAGTTAAACAATTTCGGTTAGGACTGATGGAAAGAATAGATCCCAACCTTTCAGAATATCTTAAGCTTGTCCATTTCGGGCTCTAAGAGCAGTCGCAAGAGTACTGTGAATTCGAAGATCACCGTACGCTTTTGCCACTATGCCGTTATCTCTTCACTGTTAAATGAGCGTAGGATGGCCCCTATCTAAGTTAAACAATTTCGGTTGAGATTGATGGAAAGAATAGATACCCACCTTTCAGAAAATCCTAAGCTTCTCCATTTCGGGCTATTACAGGGGTCGCAAGAGCACCGTGAATTCAAAAATCACCACATGTTTTCGCCACTACGCAGTTATCTCTTCACCTTTAAATGAGCGTGGGACGGTCCCTATCTAAGTTAAACAATTTCGGTTAGGATTGGTGGAAAGAATAGATCCCCACCTTCATAAAATCCCAAGCTTGTCCATTTCGGGCAATTATAGGGTTCGTAAGAGTATTTTGAACACGAGTATCCCTATAACAACCCATTGAAAAAAAGAGCGTTTGCGTGAAATAAGGGTGATATACTTTAAATACAATATTGTGGTTCAAGGGTTGTTTTTACATAAAAAACGTTTACCACCTTTTCCGTCCAAAATTGTGTGCTGAATGCTTTTGCTTCACATTGTTGTGCTTTTGATTTGTTGACGGTTAAGGAGTTACAGCCAAACATTGTTTCTTTCTGGTGGCCATTTTGAATTTATGACGTCATCATATGAAATTTAGCGTGGTTCCATAGCTTATCTTGTTTTGTATATTAATACTTCATTCGAGCCGATTCATACATTTGTATCACAAAGTGCACGATTAAACTGATTTTGGAAGCTAAGCCGCTCTACTCTTAGGGCCACTAATATAAATAGCCGAATTAATGGCCTCCCCTTAAATATGTGTCCTCTTTTTTTGCAAAATTAAGTAAAAGCTTCACATATTTTATGAAATTAACTAAAATTTTGATAGATTTTACGTAATCAACCTTTTTCCAACGAGATTCACAATCTGCAACTCTTGTGCATTTACGCCACCATTTTCAGGAAGTTCACTTAACACCAACCTTCCCGAATGAAATAATTCCGCACTTGTCATTACAATTTGTCAGTTCTTTGGCAATTCGTATATTCCGCCAACTATTGTTTAGTTTTAGACACATTTGCCTGCTTTAAAAAAAAAATAAAATTCTTTACACTCCCCTAAGCTTCAAGATGAAAAAAATCCAGTAGAAATTGTTTTAAGTATCGAGCCTTTTATATCAGGATGCAATAGCAAACCACTTTCTATACTACGCCTGTCAAGAAATGGCCATTTTAGTCATTTTAAGTCGTCAAGCAGAAATAAAACTTAAAGGTGCTATCTGTCGATGTCACTCCGTCATTTGGCAAAAGGTGACAGACATTGGTGAAGATTGCTCCAAGCCGGAAGATGACATCAGGATTCTCCTATAAGCAAGAAGAAAGCCTTCGCTGCCTCCAATCCTCCAGTTACAAAGATACGTGTGGTTGTTCATAAATGAATAGTGAAATTTAGAGGAGTGACCATCTAATAAAACTAGTGAATGAATGAAAATAATGGCCCTCGGTTAACAACAGACTGAATCCAGATCATGTACGCGAATCATCGCGTAATCAAGACTTTTCCGTGCATTATTAAACGAATCCCTAAACAAAAGTAAGGGTGTTAAAATGGTTTGTACAGGATTACCCCCACCTAACAATTTTTCAAAATCTACAGCAACACTTTATAGGTGTTAAATAAGAGATTTATGCTAATTCTTAGTGAAAACTGTAATACGAGTCCACTTAAATGGTGTATTAAAAAGTGGAAACCTTTTAAACCTAACAATGGCATTAACTTACTAAAAGTACGAAACAACAAGTTCTTTACACACTAAGGCAAGTGGACCAAACAAAGAACGAATGATGCCTTTGAATGATCGCATGAGAGGAATGCTTCTTTGTCAAGCAGAGACGATTCCCATTAAATTTATAACAGAAGTTAAGTTTTTATTTTTATTTTGGTTAAACAATAACTGGATTAAGCCTCCCTCATAGGGTGATATAACGAGATCGTACTGCAACAAAAACTTGGAGAATACACAATGATACACACTACAGCTTTCCCTAACGATAATAAATAGAAAAACAGTGCTTCAAATTTTGTTTAACACAAAGTAATCAATTCTTCTTACAAAATGAGATTTGCAACATCATGCAGTATTTTTTATCTACGCTACTAACAATTTATTAAAAAAAAAACTACGAAGTTCAACATACTAAGTACGCAAAGTTGTGCTCCTTGGTTTTCACGTGAAGATCGGCAGATAGTTCGTCACCCAGAAAAGCTTTGCACAGGGAACAATACAGGACGTAACAGGGCATTACAAACTGAGGACCTAAAACAATGAAAAAATTATCATTAATTACTGGATTGAATCTGATGCTTTGAAATAAGGTGGGAACGGAGTAACTGTAAGCTATTAAAATAAACACATATTCCCAAAATTTATTCCTAGCCTTCCTTATACAAATTTGAGCAGGCTACCAAAAAGAAAATAATAGAATGGAGGGCAAATTTTAGTTTTATTTTATTGGCAAAATTAAGAGCAACACACTAAACAATTCCTCGTAGTGCTTACCTTTCACAGCAATGAATTGCCTGTTTTGCGGCTTGGGAGTCTCTTTAGCAATCTTTACGGGGTCCGACTTCCATGGGCATCGCTTCACGTCCACTTTCTGTTAGCACATCAGTAAAATACCACAACTTTACGTTCTTAAATTGTATACTTTAATCTTTAAAAAAAAGGCATT
This sequence comes from Lithobius niger, assembly GCA_023313725.1. NCBI lineage: Eukaryota > Metazoa > Arthropoda > Chilopoda > Lithobiomorpha > Lithobiidae > Lithobius > Lithobius niger. Next base: position 85,993 of record JAHWFP010125609.1, on the reverse strand, counting down.
ACAATAATGCTCAAGAGTTTAAAAAATGCATAACAAAGAGGCAAGACATTAATGTATTGCAATACGTACTTTTAAATGATCAGGACTTTGCAGATGCAGAAAATATTTCTTCAAATTCGGAAATGCTTCGTTGCATTCCATGCACCAGTGGCTGCCGGGGTCGTAGTAAACGCATTCTATATCTTGGTTGGCACTTGGTGCAGTGGCCTTGTTGGTAGAAGCTGCTGCTGCTTCAGACTTCACTACCTGAAATATTGTTTTAGAGCTACAGCATGACAGATCACGAAATAAAAAGGGAAAAAAAATTACTTTAAAGGCATTTAAAAATAAAATAGTACCGTTTGTACGAAGGACAGTCAAAGGGTTAAATCTGCTGTCATTTCGGCCATTAATGTCTGCAGTTCATAAGTTGGCTATGCTTTCTTAGCCACGTCATTGTTTGTAAATAAATAGAATAATTTTTCCCAACGTAGTCCAAGGGTCGAATTTCCAAATTTGGTCCTATGCAAATTTGCACCCAAATTTGTTACTGAGATGGAAAAAAAGTCTTTGGAGTGCAAAACTAATATGTAAACCAACACTGTGGTCTCCTGCTTTATAGCCATTGACAATTCTAACATTCAGCATCTCAATAATATGTACTGTTTTCCTGCATTTTGCTTAAAACTGACTTAACTTCACTATTCAGCTGAAAAACCTATACCCATACTTTAACCAAATGTAGTAAAAATTGGAGTTTAACAGCTTTGGAAGGATTGGTATCAGTGGAAATCTAATTCCAAGCTGTTTAAAATACCGCAAACCGCAGCTTGTCCGGTTCAACAGTTACGAAAAATTCAACTTCGGTGTGTGTGCAATTCTGCACTCCCAAGAGCAAAATAGCGATTTTGAAGTGCAATTTTCCCCTGTGCATCAGAATATTTTTGACCCCCGGTACTCTAGTATTCTGTACGTATTTATTTTGTTACAGTAATGTCTGCGATGTTGGTAGGGATGCACCAAATACAAAATTTGCCAAATACCGAATATACAACCGAATAGTTAACTTACCGAATAAACAACCGAATAGTTAAACTGCCGAATACCAAATATTCGGCACCAAACAATTTACATATTCCACGGAATACCGAATTATTCGGTCCTATGCCGAATAATGGCCGAATACCAAATTATTCGGCCGAATACTTAACCGAATGCTCTGCCGAATACTTGTAAATTAAACTTATTTGATCATTTTTCCATATTTTATGAATGTCAGAAGACAACTCCTCACAAACCAAAAACTAAATACTTAGCTCAACGTTCTTGTATTACCACAATTGCATAAATTTATACATACTAAAAAAATATTCGGCCGAATACCGAATATCACTATTCGGCCGAATACCGAATATGATTATACGGCCAAAATCAATATTCGGCTGAATACCGAATAGTTGAATTTTTGGCCGAATAGGCCGAATGCCGAATAATTACAGAATAATCGGTACATCCCTACATGTTGGTTTCCTAATAATACTCGCATGGGAATGATGAAAGCTTTTGCAAGTAATACGTTATCCCACCACTTAACAAAACAAGGCAAATGAATCAATTAATTACCCTGACTTTGTTGTAGCTTCTAAATGAATCGATCGGTTACTCATTTTGCGGTCATCGGCGTTGATACGATTCTTAAAAAAGGGAGTACGAGTACGTCCCCGCCGTCGCCAGCTTGCCCGGTGCTTTTCTGTGCAGCTTGCCTAGCACATGGTCTAATACTGCAGCACCGTACCACACTGCCCTTTTGTTCATTCTGCTTAAAAGACCAACAATGGTTCGTTGCCGAGCTATTAAAACTTAATCCGTTTTCACTATTCGAATTGTCAGCCCCTACGTAATAATCGACATTGCTAGGGAGCGATTCTATTCGAGTACAGCAGGAGGACACGTTAAGTAACTGGCAGTTGCTGCCGCTTAAGAATGATAGTACGGAAGGAAAATGTAATATACCACAGAATTGGTTCGTTTGCTTCGATGTTAGCTAATGCTGATTGTTAGGAGATATTTCTTTGGTCAATTTTGTTTGTTTGTTGCCATTATAAAGCAGTACGAGCGAATAACGAGCTGCCCTGTTTAAATGTCAGCAGCAAACGAATATTGGGCTCAACGCGTGTTCAGCAAGTGCTGCAGGCCCGAATTTGGGCACACCACGTGTAGGGCTGAACAGTGAACAATGTGGCAACTATTGAGTTAACAATCTTCAAATTCTAATTTCAACAACTGCCTTTGTTGTGCAATCTAAAACATAAATCAAGCTTTTGACTATCTCCTAATTCCTGACTACTGCGGCCATTCGGTTTAACACAGTTACTTAATAGTAATTAAGCAAAATGTTAAGAGTAATGGAAAATCTCTTGTGATTCCTCAAAGGAAATTTATTTCTTCCAAAACAACTAAAGTAACCATACTGGTCAGATGCTCAGAGTTATGCCATGCTGTTCTGTAACTGATTTAATGCCGTTTCCGATACAATTTAAAATTCTAAATGCTTTCATTCTGAGCAATTTCATTTTTTTGTGTATCTTAAGTGTACAGCACCCCTAAATTTTTCTTCTTGCCATTCTACCCATTTTGAACCTATTGATAAATTGATGAACCGTTTTCACTCTGTTAGCTAGCACTCCATACAACCTACATTTGAGCAACTGTTTCCATTGCTTTTTCAGCGACAAAGGCCACTTAAGTAGGAAAAAGCAGAACCTGTAACGTTTTGGATTTTTAAAAAAGGTGTACCAACAGCTACTGCATTTGTGTAGAATTTGTTAGCTTCATCTACATGCTGTATTAATAGTGTCATAACATTTAACGTTTGGGTCATTGGTTTTGATAGGAGTCATGGTTTCAAAATTTTTGTTTACGTACAGTGGTGGCCAGTGAAATATGAGGCTGGACATAAATGACATCATGAATATTTAGCCTTTTTCACCACGCCCCCGGGCCCCCACCCTTCCAAGAAAATGAGGTCACAAAGGTAACTCCCTTCTCATCCCTTTCATTATCAATGAAAAGTGAAATAACTTGGGAAAATTGATAATTTTCTGAATATTGTTTAAGCTGGTTGTATAAATGGAAAAAAAGTAGTTATTGGGAATACGTTCTTTTTGTTAGTAATACTGCAAATCAGCTAGTTAACGCCCATGTGTACAATCTATGTTTTGTCAGTCGGAAATTAGTTTCGGCTTGCAATAGCACCCAACCCAACCTTCTCAACGGACCCGACGATATCTGCTTTCCCGCGTCAGCCTTGCAATAATTCTCAAAAACATGCTACTTCTTGTTCCAAGATTTAGATTGTTTGAATGCTACCATCGTTGTACCACAAGGTTTTAACAATTTGCAGTGAAACTGTCATCATTTATTAGTATTCATTTGCGAGTGAAACTTTAGGAGACTTGGTCAGAATGCAATGGGCCTAATGGCTCTCTCCTGACTGGATCTCTTCCTGCCAGTAAAGTACGACTCATCACCTGCACAACAGATGAACTGGCAGCACATGTGCAGCTACAGCGTCTTTTCGATGTGAAACATGGTTGTGTGGGCTGAGCCAAATTAAAAACAAATGCAGCATGTGTGACAATGGCGTCTTTTCTAGGTGAAATGCTCTTCTCCCCCTTTTCCGTAATATTCACCTACGTGCCCAGAGGGCATCAACAAGGCGATTTACGTTATTTTATGCAAAATGATTAATACTACACTTAAAAAAAATACGGTATAACAAAAACGATGTCCAGTAAAAAAAAAAACAATGTCACGTCACAAATTATGTGACTCCTCTTCCCCTTGTTGTAAATTGTCACAATCCAAGTAACACACGTTACTTCACCAAGTGTTGGAAAGTGGGCTTAACTGTGCTGTATGTGTAATATACATTAGTTTCTACAGGCAGTGGCCTAACCTGACTCCACAACTAACATAGTTTGCACATGTCATAGCTAACTGCAGGGCAGGGACGACGCTAGAATCGCTTTACTGGGGAGGCGGCAGTGGGGCAGCAATTTTAGCCAGGGGGGGGGGGGCGAACCGAAAAATTCTACTTTTGCTGTCCCACCAACCAAAAAAAAAATAATAAAAGTAAAAAATAACACATTTGCAATTCTCTTTCTGACACCCAACGTTCTGAAACGTTTTCTACACCATTCTTTTGGAATATTTTTAAATTCAGCTGAAAAAAAGATGAATTTATAACTATGACAGTAACAACTATGCTCCATTGCTGTATCATCAATTATTTCCTGTCGCTGTGACAGAAACTAACGAGTTTTCTTAATAAATAGCCAAAATTTTCTTCGTTTATACATTTGATTTTGATCTGATGGTGGGGGGGGGCACCGAGGGAGGGGGGGCAAAATTTCGGGGGGCCCCCCCCCCCCCCCCCCCAGCGTCATCCCTGCTGCAAGGTGTAGATAAAGAACTGACACTAACTGTAGCCTTATTGCAAAGCTCATTGTTACACAGGCTTCATTGTTTGTACAGTAGCCTCCCTTTTCTAGTAACATGGTTGGAAAAATTTGAGTTTGGGAGAGGATTTTCACTTGTGATTTTTTGATTATTCTGAGCCCCAAGGAAAAGTTAACTTTGCGTAGTACTAGTCCGATTGCCTTCCCAGGTACCTATAGACTGCTTAATTTTCGCCAATGCAAATATTACAAACCTCATTACTAGGTATGCGCAAAAATCGAAATTTCGAGTCGAGTTTGACTTCTTTGATTACACTCGACTCAATCTGAAAACTTCAAACTCAGGCCTTCCAGTGACTTTCGGAAAAAAAGTAGGACAATAGCAGAAACAATAATAGAAATAAGTTACAGTCTAGACGCATGTCTAGCTTGTATAGTTGCTTTGGTGCACTGAATTTTTCAGCATCATCTTTTTTTAATACATAGCCTTTTACAGTTCTCAGTCCGATGGAGCTTTTCTGTAATGATATGCACCCTGATGTCATCGGCTCATTTTTGAGTGAGATTCATCGTTCAACATATGCATATCCATGAGCTAAAGTGAGGCCGCATTTTACAACTTTTGCTACGTGAGGTTACTTCTTCATTCGGCTCCTTCAATTGAAAAATTTTTTCCCCAGTAAGAGTCAATTCTCTGGAGTTCAACTTTGCTGTTTTTCAAGTCATCAGAAATATCAGAGTACGGGGTAACATTTTCATTAATCTATTACATTGTCCGTTTCAAGTGGCCGCAAGGGATGCCCCATTATAGTAAGTATACGTTGAAGTGCTTGTTGCAGAGATTTTGCCTTCTTTGCAACCCATGAAGGCACTGAAGATCTTTAAAACTAGATTCTTTAAAAGCAATATTTTTTTCCAGTTTTATGTATGCTACCGTGACGAAGTTGCATGCATTTATACATTATACACAGTCAAATAGTCCACGATGCGCCAATTTTTTTGAAAGTGGTGGCTTTTCTGTTTCGTCAGAACCAATTTACATTTTTCATTTGGCAAGAGATTCTTTTCTTTGCTTACATTTACTGCCAGGAGAGCACTGCCTGTGACATTCTCCAGAACTTCTGGTTTCATAAATAGCCTTCGACATCATTTAGTTTGTATATAAAACATGCGCACCAAAGTAACTTAAATCTTTTGATAAGAGCGTCGTCAGAAAATTACTGAAAAATTCACAGTCAGAAACTGAATTATCGGAAAAGAAGAAGAAATCTTGAACACTAATAATTATCGTGTAACAATCTGATCGGCTAAGATTTGTTAGTTCAGACTCTATTCTGGTCTGTGTCTATACTGAACTTTACTAACTTCAGCATGTGATGCATTTTAAACTTCTGAAAAGTACAACATTTCTTAAAAAGTAGGATAAAATTAGGACATTCACCAAAAAAGTAGGAAAAGTAGGACAAGTGGAAGGCCCCAAACTCTTAATTTTTTTGAGTTTAAGAAGTTTTGTCTAATTTTAGCAAAAAAAAAAAGATTGTAATTGCCTTAGATAAATTGTAGCAAAACTGACCACCTTGACAATTTTCAGACTATTAACCATAATTTTAGGAAAGAAATATTTTTTTTCACTAAATTTTATAAGTTTTACTTGTTTGTAGGGCAACACAATGCAAAAGAGCAGCCCGATTTACTGAACTTTTAGATTTCTACACAGAAAACATTTACAACATAATATATCTTAATGTGTAAAATGCAGTTGAAAAAACGAACCATCTTACTTTGAATGTTCGAAAAATGTCAGTAGTCGTCTGCTATTTCCACAACGATCGATGCACGTCGGACATTGTAAATAACGTAAATAATGTACATAAGCTTCTTGCGGTGGCCTGAAGAAGATACCATCTTACCATCTTCAGTCAAGCAGCCTGTCAAAAATTCGGTTGGATTTGTGTGTTTTTGAATGTGAGAGCGAGTTGTCGTCAGGAAGTGTTTAATGCACATAGACACACGGTAGGCTTATAAAAGCGGCTTCGTTTGCCCCCCCCCCCCCACCCCGAGTTGTCTAGGTTTTTGATGGAATTCCCTGATTTTTCCAGGTTTTCCAGACCAATACTGACTATTTCCTTTATTTTTTCGATCGAAAGACATTTTCAACACATTTAAATCAAATTGTAATAACTTCATCACATTGCCTGCCCTAAGTGGTATCGGTAAAGAGTAAGAAAGACATAATCTGAACAAAACTAGAAACGCACTTAACAACGTAACGTCCCATATAACTTAGGCCTAAGGACTTTTCGCTTTATTATAAATGAAACAAAAAATACATGAAGTTCTAACTGAAATAAAATGAAGGTTTTAGTAGTAAAAAATTAAATCCGAATTGTTATTCTTTATAGATGACTTTCCGGCAAATGTTGAAAATCAATTACTTTCAGTATATGCTTTTCAAATTACCTACATTATTATGGCAACTAGAACAGCATTAATACAGCCCTAGACGCTTGGTTCCCATTTGTTATTGTATAATTCAGCGTTAGGGAAAAAACTTAGCAGGGTTATTTTCTTTAAAGCTGATTTGGTGTAAATAAGGAGACAGCTGCTGACACAGCCTATGTAAAGTGACGGAACCCCTAACTGCCACTACACTATCTTAATATTGTCTTTCCACCGTTGCAGAACTTCAGACCCTATGTACGACGTACACCTAATTACAAAGTATAAGTAACAAACAGCATGATACTTTTTACACGCCTGCACAACAGTTTTTTTATGGAAATGTTTATTAAACAAGAAAATCTAATAAGTGGCGATCCAGAACGGGTCAGAAAACAGTTCACTTTCATCAATTTGGGTTTTACTCACCGGTTTCTCTTGTTGTGTTGCTTCAGTTGGATTTGGGGATGGCACAGGAGTCCCGGTTAGTGCCTTGCCGATCGTTAATGAGTCAGCCTCTACAGCCTTGGTTAATGACGAAATCTGGTTCACAATATCTTCTTGCAGCTTGTTATTTTCCATTAACAATGGATCTTTATGTCCATCCTTTTGTTTCTGTTTCTTTCGCATCAGTTCTCCTTGTTCTTTGCGCAGTCTCTCTAAAATTTGTCGCAACACTGTAAGACGATTTATCTTCTCAGTCAAACCGGCTTTAACAGCCATTAACTCAGGAGTATCCTTTTGGGACGGTTCCACTTGCTTTGGTGTGACAGGAGCAGCAGCAGGAGGCGGCGGCTCAGTTTTCTTGACCACGGTTTGGCAAGGCGTGGTCGAAATATTCTTCAACACTGGAACATTCTTAGAAACTGGTGTAGATAACACAGCCGGAGCACTAGACTTCACTGTCACAGCTGTTTGTGCCGCATTACCTCCCTGTATTGGCACAACGAGGAGATTGCTTTGGGCAGGAGCGAGGAGATTGCTTTGGGCAGGAGCGAGGAGATTGCTTTGGGCAGGAGCGATGAGATTGCTTTGCACAGGGGGAGGGCCAAATTGACGAGCACCGTAACCTCCAGGATGACGGGGAGGATATGACGGAGGAGGATATCGATAGTAATCTGGACCAGGACCAGGGGGTGGATAAGGTGGATAGTTTTGTGGCGTGGGATATTGCGGAGGGTACCCCGGAGGAGGATGTTGAAAATTGGGAGGTAACGCTGGTCCATACTGCTCAGACCACTGACTTGCCAATTGTGCAGCAATTTGAGAGGGTGGTGGCCTTGCATACTCCTGAGGTGAGGGCATCATAATCTGGTGAGGAGCTGGTCTCCCAAGTTCATGAGGAGGTTGCATTTCACTACCACGAGAACCATACCTATCACTCTCATGATGATGCTCTGATCGAATTTCACGTTCATGGGAAACGGGCCTTTCGTGTTCACGGGAAAGGGAATTTTCACGTTCATGGGAAAGGGATCTGTCGCGTTCATGGGATACAGACCTTTCACGTTCATGAGAAACTGACCTTTCTCGTTCGTAAGATGTCGACCTTCTATTCTCGTTACGGTCCACGGGTGACCTCGCATCACTACCAAAAAATGAAGCAAGTTGCATGTCTGACTTAATACCAAATAGTTCTGCAGCTTCAGTGGCTACATTCTTTGGGGAATTAGAGGGCTTTTCAGCTGCCTTCGATTTAACCTGTAACTTGCGGACAGTGTCAAAATCAAACCCTAATGACGATAAAACATCCTGAATTGGTCGACTGCCAGAAGTGCTTGAAACTTTCGGGGCTGAATTACTTGGTTCTACGGGCGGAGGTTCATCTCTGGTGCCCAAGAGATCAGCAAGTATATCTTTAAATTGGAAGCTACGATTAGCTTTTGGGCGATCTTCGTTACGAAGCAACAACTCTTCATTAAACTTAGATTGACTCTGACGGTTTCTAAAAGGAGAAGTTTCCCGAGGTTGCATTGGCGAAAACTCCATTTGATTCTTGGCAGGCGAAAATTCGTGACTAAATTTAGATGGAGATGGCATTTTCCCTCTAGATGGAGATTTAAGCCTAAAGCCATGAGGCGGTGAGGCCTCTCTTTGTGACCTGCTGTCTGACCCGTCAAGGTTTTCTCGGAATAATCCCAAATAAGCTGACTCTAAAAAAGCAGACTTTCTTCTTGTAGGACTGTCCGAATTGCTATCACTTTCAAAACTCCTTTTCCGTGCAACTTTTGAAGTTGATTGTAAAACTGAAGATTTACTGGGACGGTTGAGTTCAGGTTCCCCGTATAAAAATTTTTCTTCGTCCTCGACATCATTTATGTCGCCCAAGCCAGGAATGAGACTGCTAGCAGTCTTACCACGTGACTTTCCACCCGACTCTACGTACCTTTGCATCCCAGATAAAATTGTTGAGCTAGAATCATCATCTGCATACAACCCCAACGGATTCTTTAAGCTGGACTTGGATTGTATTTTTTCGCTACGAGTACTTTTTAATGTTTGTATCAAATCTAGAGGGTTTGGAGTGGGGCTAAGAGATAGCAGGCGAGATAGTTTTTCACTAGCAGATTCTTGGCTTAGCGCTTTGTTAACCTTTCCTGTAACAACGTCCACAGACTGATTTTGTCCAGATGCATGCTTACTGGCCGATTCGTCTCCTAATCGCGTTCGCATGTTCAGCACTTCATCGTAAAACATGTCAAATTCTGATGAGATATGACGTTGTGCAGATGGGTCCTGTGACTTGCGTGGCGGTGACAAGGAATGCTCCGAGTGCTTAATGATAGGGGAATTCCCATACAAAGACTTTGCTGCAATACCAATTTTCCTTTCAATTACTGGCTTGGTTGTTGAAGAGCTGCTTTTATCATCTGATTGAAAATTTCCAAATGCAGCATTAATAAGCTTCTCCAGCATTGGGCTGTTAGAATGTCCGACTTCACGTCCTCGTTCCTAACGTGAGAGATGAAAAATAAAATACGCAAAAAAACAAATTGTACAATGCAGAGACATAAAGGATCTCGCACCTCTATTTATAAATACCTTGGGTGCTTAAATTAAAAAAAAAATACATACTTATAAGTACCTATCACAGCAGCCAGGGTCTCCTTTTATGCAGGGTTATTTTCTTTTCTAAGTTGTTATACAGCTGAGGAAATAACCGTTACCTTTTATGAATACTGCTGGGCCGTTCTGAATATCTGCGAAATCTTCCAAATGATCTAGCCTATGATGTATTTAATTAACTAAGTGCATTTCTACGATTGCTTCAAAAATGAAAGATTTCAATTTATCGTTTGGCATGATGTTCGTTTACGCAGTTAAACTTTAGTGTTGTTACGATGCTGTTTTTTCCGATGTCGATTCGATGTCGATCTTTTTACATCGATGCATTCCGATGTTTGATGTATTTCGATACTTGTTGACTAAATTAAATCAGAACCCCCCCTAAATGGGAGATTACTGGGGGGGGGGGGGGAGGCTTGTATGACCTAACCAGCCAGACACTTCATGTCGGTAAAACTAATATTTCTACGATTACCGTATTGGCTCGCACAAAGCCGCCCCCAGAAAAAAGCCTTTGCCAAAAAAAAGTGCACAGAAGCTAAATGTTTTCTGCACAATTCATGACTTGTAATGATATGCAATTGTTGGTATTAATTTATCAATGTACAAGAACCTAATGTTGACTACTAAACATTAGTCCTCTTTATTAGTAAGTGTGCAGCAATTTTTCTTATCCATTTGGGGCCATGTTTGTTTAAAAATGTTAAATTAAATGTTTTTTTTTTTTAGAAATAATTTCGGAACGGTTGTGAGTTGTGGTTTGCACCATTGGAAATTGGGGAAAAAACGGTTAAAATGGTGTATTTGAATGTCGAAATCGGTCAATATTTAGCAAAATTATCGTCATTTCCGCGTACAACCGCACGGGAAAAAAAATCGAAAAAACTTCGATTTCAACTCAACATCGAACGAATGCTCGATGTTGACAAAACATCGACATCGCGATGCATTAACCGAAAATCGAACAACACTATTAAACTTCATAACAGTTTTCTAATGGTCTGAACGTTATATAGCACGCTAAAGTGGCCGATTCCATAAGTTATTACTGTTGAAATGTTTCATTTTCCAAGACCAGTGCAGTATAGTAATGTTATAAACAAGGTTCGCACAAGATCACACACAAAATATACACGCACTTCTCCATGACCAATAGCCTAAATTTTTTTTCAGAAGCAGGCTTTTTTAATCAAATAACTTACTCAAATAGAACTGCTCAGTTTTTCATTTGTGTAGCTGGTTTATGCCAGTGAAGAGACAACAGCCTCACACTAACATTAAAGAAAATTTTAAAAATGTGTAATACAAAGCTCTTTTTCCCTGCAGCTATTTCCCCCTGACCTTACCCCTCAAAAAAATGCACGCAGCCAACATTTTCTGCACAATTGTAAAGATGTAAAAATATAAATGTGTGAAAATGTTGATATTAATTATTAATGAACAGACGAGCACTTTGATATATTAGTCCTATAATACCAGTGAGCAGCAGTTTTTCTTATATATTTGAAAGCCAAGTTTGTTTAAAACTCTAAGTTAAATGGTTTTTAATACATAAGTTCAGAGCTGGTAGCTAACAACTCGTAGTTTGCACCATTGGAAAGCTGGCGAAAAAAGGAACAAAATGGTGTATTTGAACGTCAAAATCGGTCAATATTTAGCGAAGTTATCGTCGTTTCCATTTATATCGAAAAAGGTGCGGCTTATATTTGATCCAATACGGTGTATCGGCACATCGGGGGTGGACATCGGCGGTACCGATATATCGGAATTGCCTCCGATAACTGGCAGTACCGATATGAACCCGACAATCGGCACATTCCATACACACAGCTAAGATACAATTTTAAAATTACGAGTTACGACCAAAAAATTAAATTAAGGAATTTCGATGACTTAGTTAACAATTTCATGAAATTCAACGTCTTGAATTTTTTCTTAACAAAATCCATGCACCTTGTGTGAACCCTGTATTAATCAAATCAACTACAATTAGCAGGTTTGGATGATTTTCCCCACTGTACATCACAGCTTACAAAAGTAATATTACCATAAGGTATATTTTATCCGGTGGGTGTGGAACTTAAAGATAGCATCGTCAGATTCTACTCGGAGAACTTCGATTCTACGGTAGAATAGCCATTTCTACTTCATGAAATCCTTTTTATCAAACTGGGACAGATTAAAAAATTTGGTACAGGGCAAACCCTGAAAATCTTTCCACAACAGATAGGGGTCACAGACGCTGCCACTTTCAATCACGGCAGAGACCAGGGGAACCATTCCCACGCCAAAAAGCAGATTAACCCAGAGACAACATCAACCTGCACACAAGCATGCATGCAAATGACAAGTACCAAAAAAACCATTAAACGATGCACAGCTACTAGGCCTCTGCCTCAGTGTCCACTGGTGGACGACCGGAGGTGTACTCGGTCGAACTCAGGATACCAGTGCCAACCTACTTGCTTGATCCTTGTGGCGACCACAAACACCATAAAACCCAAGGTGACAGAAAAACCAGGACCACAGAATTGAACAAAGGCTGGTCCTACTTAGTGTCGACCGGCAGACGCGAGCTATCCGGGACCAAACTCCCATAAAAGTGACGAGACACAGGCACCGCAGCATTAAACCAGAGGCCAAGCCCAACAAACAAGCTGCTTCCATACACCAACCGACACGTAACCAGATCAGGAAAAAATTGAAACACCCTACGCACTGAGCACCAGGACCACCGGACGAGAACTCCAGGTACACACGGGACCTGTACTGCCCGATCCAAACACACCACACCCAAACCGCAAAGGAGCCTTCAGCACAGACGGCTCTACGCCTGCGGTAATTCAACATTCGCAAAACTGATACGCCCAGGTCACATCCAAAAGGATGGAAACAAAACCGTGTTTGCCAACAATCCGCACCGGACTCTTACACGGCAGTTCCACCGAAAACACATTCCATCCAAAAACTTGAGCAAACATACGAGTAAGGACCAAAGACCGTGGCTCCAAACTCTGGCCGTCAATACAACCATCGTAAGCACTCGCAATCACTCGCTGAACCTGTTGCAAGCAAATACTCTGCAAGGGAACTTCAGACTGCCCCCAAGAGGCGGAGCTAACCACGTTTCATGTCCCGGAAATAAAAATTATTTCCTGCGCCCCAGCAGCAATAACACTCACTACGTGCGTAGCGCTCATCAAATGGTTCAGAACTGCCCTTAGCACTTTCTCAATACAAATCTTCTATGGAGTATAATTTGTAAGGCTGTACCAAACGAGAATTTTTCAGCTGAATCGAACCAAATCGAACAAACCTTAAATAAGCCGAATACCGAACACTTCCGAACCGAACAAAAATGTACCAAATCTGTTAGGAAAAATGGCGCGAACCATTTTGGCGGTTCGTGCCCAGACTACAAAGGAGTGAGGCACGACACTGTTGCGACACGTGCAGTGTGTTGTCGTGCTGCTCTCGGTACCAAGATGTCCGGGAAGACGGACGTGTGCCAGTGGAGACAGCGTGGTTAGTCAACTAGATAGGGCCTCAGATTAGCTCAAAGCAAATGTGCTACGCCTTGGACTCTCCAGGACTGACGACTAGCCTAGAACGGCCATAGCTGAGTGGCCGGGACGTCAGCACAGCTGCAAAAGTGCAGCTACGTGACGCCGTCAAGCCGTCCAGCGATCGTCGCCATCCTTCCCGACTGACAAGATCCACTGAAGAAGGGAAGGTAATTATCCAGCCCATAGGTTAATTCCCCACCTTCCTGTCAAAAAGGGTTATGGGCCCAGAAACGACTCTTTTAGTGCCGGAGACGAAGGTTTTTGAGCCAAAAAAGTTGGACGACGACACTACGAAGTTTGAAAAGACGGGGATGATCATTTCAAGGTCACGAAGACTGAAGTCCAACGATTTGAAGTGCTGTTCAAAGAAGATTTCAAGTGTCAGACGGACATTTAAATTGAAAGTTGTGTAGAATTGAACAACTAGAAGTGACATTTGAGTGTGTTCGATTTTTCAAACGTGAAAAAAAAATTAGCGGACCAGACGACCGATCGTTACGCAAAACGAGACGGAGAAAGCAACGGCAAAACGATCGGGACAGATGCTTCGTGAATAATTACCGGCAAATGTAATTAGGCTCAAAAGTAGTTTTTTTCCTTGAATTCCGGAACGGTATTTTCTAGGGAGGGAAAATGTGTAAGCTACTGGAAGCGAAGCCGTAGATCGTCAGTTGCAAGTTTCAAGGTCAAGCGAGTTCGTAGGCTTGAATTGTGCCGGCAATGACGGAGATGACCAACAGCCACGTGTGTAACAGAAATGCCGAAAGTAAAAAGTTACGGAAGTACTTTGCCTTCAAGAATCAGCTGCAATGCAAGATGGGGAAGGAGGAAGGCATGCCTAGTTATGTAGACCGAGTCCAGAGTCTAGCGGAAGTGGCTAAGGCTGCAGGATGCAACGGACTTACGGACGAATTCGTAGCGATGATAATGCTGGGTGGACTGTCAAACATGTACGATAATGAACTCCTAAGGACCACTTCATTTAAAAAGGAAGAATACACGGCCAGGAATGTCAAATATCTTCTGCTGGAAGAAGACAGGCGCTGTAGGGGTTAAAAGAGGAGAGGAAACCAGCAAGTAACAAACCAGTTGTTACGAAAACGAATTTTAAGTCAAGGACAGACAGCTAGAAGAAAACAAAAGGGCTAAAAGAAAGCTAAAGTGTTTTGTCTGCCAGAAAAAGGATCATTTTGCCAGAATGTGAGACCTAGTAAAAGTACTAGAAGTGTGTCTGCAGAAGATAAGTAACCGCCCACAGACAGATATGCAAGACACAAGGAACTGAAGATTTCCACGATGGGGATGCCAAACTGGAGAAGCCACACGAAATCTAAAGAAAGGGTTACAAGAAGTAAGGTGAATACGAGTGGGAGATCAACGACCGAGCCAATAGTGGGGAATGGTGCAGTGTCAATTGGAGATGCTGATCCCACCACTACCACATTTGTCGAATACAAGACAGTTCTGGACGAATGTATACAAAGGGCAATTAACAGTGGAATAAGATTGGCTCGGAGTGAAAAAGTGGACTCCAGGACATTAGGCAGAATCTTACGCGTAGCGTTTGGCAATGATGGTGGTGACGAAACAGTAATCGTGGTGGACCACAAAAAGGTGCCAAGAAGTGAGAATGTCGTAACGCAGCCCGAGGATAATGTTCCTGTTCACCACAAAGCAAAGGTAGTGATAGTGGGGGAAAGCCGCAACCAGAATGTAGCGGAAGATGAGCGGGCCACTTCATCTACAGAGACGAGTAAAGCACCCGATTCAAAAGTTGCAGACGTGCAACAGGTTTCCAGAGGAGAGAAGGCAAAAGATGAACAAGTCATCGCCACTGCGAAGACGAGTGGAATGCCGGGAAACCTGACAGACGTAAAAGTACAGCGTAAACTTCGGTTGTTGCCTAGGTCGGCGAAGAGGCAAAGAAGAGCTCTTGCGGAAGCACAGCGAGTAGTGCAACAAGAAGCCAAGAGCGAAGGTGCAAAGAAGATTGCATCGCAGAGCGAACCATCTCCAAGGTTGGCGAAAGACTTCGCAGAGAGGTAAAACCTTTTGACCATCGAGTGGGTCTAGGACGCAGACGGAAACCTGATGCCACATGTTGACCACAGCGGGTACATGATGCGCTGGGCAAAGGCCCCTCTGGACAAGCAGAAGGATATGTCTCTGCAAGAAAAGGAGTTTTTAAAAGAGGTCGACAAGCAACTGTACAGGACAGAACAGAAACAATTCGACGAGACCTCTAGAAGAGTCTGTCTCAGAAGTGAGGCAGACCACTCACTAGGAAGTGAGACCCCACTCAGGTTTTGCAGCCTGGCCACGAGTGGGGGTTATGTTAGGAAAAATGGCGCGAACCATTTTGGCGGTTGGTGCCCAGACTGCAAAGGAGTGAGGCACGACATTGTTGCGACACGTGCAGTGTGTTGTCGTGCTGCTCTTGGTACCAAGATGTCGGCGAAGACAGACGTGTGCCAGTGGAGACAGGTGGTTAGTCAACAAGATAGGGTCTCAGATTAGCTCAACGCAAATGTGCTATGCCTTGGACTAACCAGGACTGACAACTGGCCTAGAACGGCCATAGCTGTGTGGCCGGAACGACAGCACCGCTGCAAAAGTGCAGCCACGTGATGCCGTCAAGCCGTCCAGTGATCGTCGCCATCCTTCCCGACTGACAAGATCCACTGAAGAAGGGAAGGTAATTATCCAGCCCATAGGTTAATTCCCCACCTTCCTGTCAAAACCAATCTATCTTAAACTAAAATGTAAAAGAACAAAGATTCATCAAAGCACAAGTTTCTTAACATATGTAGGTATTTTCCCACGGACTTTTAAGTCCATAGATGTTGAAACTCTGTTTAAACATAAAAATATCTCCACTACTTTTACATTTTCCCTTATAACTTCTGAACCGTTTGAGCTAGGAAATTATGGTTTGGACCAACAGAAAGCTAGCGAAAAAACATTTAATATGGTGTATTCAACCATTAAAATCCGTAAATTAGAACTGAAAATATGTTCGGTTTGGTATTTTGCGTTTGAAAGAACGAAAACCGAACCACACCGAACACACTCTGTTCGGCCATGTTCCGTTCGGTACAGCCGTAATAATTTGTGTTTGAGCAGCAACAGAGCGCAAGGGGTGAAATAACACCCATCCCCCTTCTTCCATATCACCCATCGGCCAACCAACCCATATCCACAGACCAACTTATATGCCACGCAAGGCTCCACCTACTTCCGACATCTATAAGGACGCCAACTTCCGACAACCATAAGGATGCCTAACACATGCAGTCACATCGAGCAATAGCAACACGTAAGGGGCACAAACAATTGGTAGCGCACGTAAAAATCGTCGGTACCACAAAGCCCACGCTTTTTTCAAAAACTAATCATATACCACAGATAAAACATAGCCCGGTATCGGATGCACGGACACTCTCGTAATCGCACGTTTTTTGCTAATCTACATTTTACAACAAAACGCCTCACTGGCCCCAACAGCCACATAAGTGCCCCCTACCTAGTGATATACATTTCGGCATCGCATGCCGTACATACTCATGCGCAAGTGCCAAAAAGAATGTCTAGCTACAGAGAGAATGACTCGTATCACGTATATTTTCGCTTCAACTACAATAATATGGCTCGCCCAGCCACAGAAAGCATCAGCGTAAGTAACGACTCGGAAATCTTATCTGTAGAGCATCCTCATTCACCGCCGTTTTGCGGAAAAATACCAACTGGCAACCAAAACATGGACCGACCCACAGCACTCACTCTTTCTTACCTTCTGTCCATCATACTACTCGTACTTGAGGGACCGACCACAAGCTCGCCCTCCCACCAAACTTTCCAATGCTTATTAAACGGCTTACGCCAAATTCACAGCGAGTTACCGTAAAACTCGGAATATGTCAACCGTTCGTTTCAATGCATAAACGTCTTACGCCAAATCTCCGAGTTAGCATATCTAACTCGCGAGTCACCTTTCGCACAGAAAATATATTCACGTTGTCTCACACTGTCCATATTAACCAACCTCGTCACAACTTGGCTAAAAACAGAAGGGGAAAACAGAACAAGAAGTTGCAACTTACTGGGTTATTCGTCCACCCAAACCCGCGATCAAGTTAGACCTAAAACCACCATACTTCGTGGTCATTGGTTAAGCTCAAACTGTCCTGTTTTCGCAGCCACAAATTTCCTACACCATCGTAGCAGGTTGGAACCAAACCAGTCCAAAAATGGAAAATTCCTTCCACCACCAAAAACAACGTGACAGCACGACCACAACTTGACCAAACCGCACAGTGGCAGCACGACCACAACGTGACCAAACCGCACCGCGGCAAAAGAAAGTGGTTGGGTCACTTCCCAGAGAGGAGAGAGTGTAGCGGAAGTGACCTCAAATTTTACATTGCCGAAACAAATGGGTTATCCCAGTTTGCCAACATAGCGAGGAGAATTTTACGAAGGAGAAAAGTTGACGTACTGAGCACTGACGGCACAGCACACATGACGAATAAAGCAAATGGCAGTATTTCGAGGAATAAAAAAATTTAGTCTCATTATTCAAGCCACAGGATAAAAATAAAGGCAACAAATTTGGAGCACTACCTATCGCATCTTGACGGCATCTTCTCCATGCTGTCTAAATGCAATAGGTAGGCTAGTTCTCCAATATTTTTATCTTTTTATCCTGTGGCTTGTATAATGAGGCCAAATGTGTATGACTCGAAATATTGCAATCTGTAAGTTTTATTCCTCCTGTTGTTCTGTTCATCAGTATGAACTATTTCAAACTTGCTCATTCTAAGCCTACGGATTACTACAATAGCCCAACACTAATGTAAATAAAAACTACGAAAAATGTGCTACACACCAGAAATCCGACTGGCTATCGTAAAACATAACTTGGGAGCTTTAATTTCTTAATGCCTTTCTTTTCGTAGCCTGAATCGGTATTGTTCAGTTTGCGTACCCATTCTGAAACCGGCGGTAGGCTAGTTTCCGTGCACCTACCTAGCTTACAGAGTTTATAGAAGCCCTTTTAGGAAAGAAGAACACCATCAAGGGCATCTTTAGTCATTATTAGTTTTTGCTAACTAACTGTAGAAATAATGAAGCTACCAACCACCTCAAGAGCACCATCACTTGGAAGCACTAACTACCGCAAAACAAAACAAATTGTGGCGAAGTTATATAAAAAAAATATATTGGTTTCGATATATCATGCAGATTCACATTTTGTGTTACTCGCCACCGGTCAGTAAATTAAATTCTTTGTTGCCAAATATAAACTTTAATCACGAGAATAGATCTACTATAATTTTTAAAAATAAAGTAGGGCCTAAACAAGTATCTATATAAAGGAAAAAAGTCACACTTACACCACAGACACGTTGAAAACTAGGCTACACTTTTCTTGAAAACACTTGAATTTTCGGGGACAAACGTTCCCCTTCTTCCAAAGCAAGAGACACGGTGGCATTATGAAACTGTATCATCGGTTACCGATTTTTGGAACAAACTATTGGGCAAAAGGTGCGAACTTTTGTGGTCATGCTCAGGCTTAGAAGAATGACAGAGACAGTGCTGTTATGCGCGAACAATGCTGCATGTGTGACTGTTGTCCTTCTCTTCTTGAACATGTCGTCGCCGTTAATGGACGTGTGCTTCGTTAGTGGTGATAGGCTACATAATAGGGATTTAGTTTAACTTGCTCTACCGCTACATAATCACGCATATCGCTAGCTTCATGTGAAAACTGCGGTAACGTACACTGCTACGCAATAACTGACTTAAGGCAAGAGCCGACGACCAGTGCCGATAAACATCTACCTCTGCGTAACTCAGTAAATCCCATTGAATAGATTGGTTTCCCTTTACACAAAGCCCCCCTCCCCCTCGTTGGATTGTCCAGAAAGCCAGTCCACCCCCGGCCAATAACCGCCAATGCTCAAGGGTCTCCCCACAGCCTCGAGTGGAGTCCAATGGGTGTCATATGGCAACTGCACGGACGGCTACATTGCTGAGACCACACAAAGAATTTGCAAACAGATTGGTGAGCTGCTACAGGCTACTTCCCACCAAATGTCAAGAAGAATGTTATAACCTTCCACTCAGTGAAAGCTAAACATAGGATCCACTTGAGAGATTCCAAGGTTTTACTGAGATCGCAGTGATGCACATCTCTGTGCCGTAGAGGTGCTGGCCATCCAGCATTTTAGAGGCAAGGGAGCATAACTAACTCATGAACGTTCAAGATCCAGCTTAAGTTCAAATTTTGCAGTTAGGCCCC
>JAHWFP010125609.1:15622-66169 GCA_023313725.1 Lithobius niger | reverse complement strand
GCTCGGCGCGTGAAGCACGAGTTTTTCCCATGGTCAACGCTTAAGCGCGAGCATTTATAAATTTAGAGCAGGTGGGCCAACGCACGCTTTGCTATTTTCAAGCGTCAAGCGAATATGTACTGGACTTTGATCGGTGAGCGCCAAGCGACGCTCGCACGCTTAGTTCTTGCATGCTGGGATAGGAAAATGGCGGCATCAACGGATTCTATCAGCGCCACAAGAAAGGAAAACGTGGTGTGCTAAAAGATTGAGTGCTCAAAATAAACGGTCAAATATCTTACAGTGACCTTGAGCCGAATGGCATCGTATCTTGTCGTTGTAGAAGGGGTAAGTTGTGAAACAGCATAGTTGGATCGGAGTAGCGGTCAGCATTAGCAAGTTCACGCGCTAAGGCCACTTAAAAAAAGAAAGTTGGTTCTCGGGCATTTTTCTCAAGAAATCCATGCGGGCGGGCGAATTTTTTTTTATTTTTTTTTTTTCGACCCTATTTTTCCGTACATTTTGGGGAATTATTTTTTTAGTTTGGGTAAAATAAAGAAGACTGCCCCCTAATGCTTCTTACCACCTGTCCACACAATTAGTTAACGAGCAGAATGGTAATTTTATATTTCAATAAGGGCGATACTTGTTCTGTAACTGCTATTTTGCCGCGTCGTTTCTTTTTATTTCCCGTCCAAAAATCGGTGCGGGAGGGCCTGAGAACCAACTTTTCTTTTTTTAATGGCCTAATGAGAGACCGTTTGATTTGGAAATGAAAGAGCGTTTGCCTGAGCCTGACGATGTCACGAGCGGGCCAAGTAGACTGTCCACGCGCACTGCTTTGCTCATGAACTGGCGTATGCGCCACGCGTACGCGTCGAAATCAATATTATAAATGGGGCCTTAATCACTCCTAAGTTGGCTGCTCAGTTTGACAATTACCGTAATGGCGAACGATGCTCAATTCTCGTTTTCATAACGGACCTTGCTGCCCACCTAGATATTGCGCACATTTCTAAATGTTTGTGTCAGAAGTTCGTTGGAGCCTATAGAACACACGATTTCATGCCTGATGAAAGCGGCTGAGAAGTTCCCACTGAAAATTTGCGTGTGTGCAGTGAGATATTAGTTTTATTTGGTTTGCGTGTTGAACTCTTGTCAATATGAATCTTGAAAACCAAAGTAACAACCCCAGTCCGTGTTTATGGTGTTTACTAAATTGATTTTTTAATTTGGCGATTAAATTTCACATTTGTCGAGTAAAAATGTTTGGTCTACTGGCCAATGGCGAGTTACGAAAATCTGAACAGTTCATAGTCTATTCAAAGTGATTCATGTTACCATTAAAAATAATTAGGGAGCTAGATATGGTATTAAAGGCACTAATGAAAAATACCTTAAGGAAATTAGGTTGCAACAGTTACTTTACATATGTATTTTAAGTTAATTAACATTTATATTTATTTATTTGTCTATTGCCATTCTACGGATCACCTTAACACACTTTGTTTACTTGAAAAAGACATTGTGGAGTACAATAGTAGCTTGTGGAGCTACAGTGGAGCCTAGATAACTAGCATTTTTTAATTCGACTGTCAGCTAGTAGCCCAGCTGGTCTCTCGCTTGCAATCCTGTTGTTTACGAGGAGCGCCAACATGGTAAGCAGCCCACTGAAGGAAGCAGCAACCAACGAACAGTCGGAATTTCAATGCTGCATAACTAGGCTACACAAAACGACGCAATTCAACTAACCTACACGAGAGAGAAAAAAAAAGGATCACTGCAACACAAGTACTATGTAATTTTTCACAAATGACACATCGCCCATGTCAACCTCTGGTTTTAACAGCTTATTGTGGTGCCGGCGCAATGATTCATAACCCTTTTCTTTTATAGGTTACAGACCTTCAATTTACATGCTGGTATCGAAAACTGCGTAGACCTACCTACGCACTATGGACCTAAGAGTAGGTTCTTGGCCTATTACGCTAACCCAATCCACAACGTAGCATTGTATCGGCAACGATATGTATTTTTATCGTCGATTCCGATTCAGCACCAATCCTTGAAAACAGTATCGGCATTGATCGCACGTAGGGGTGTCAAGATAATCGATAATATCGCATTAAAAATTGTCTTTGATTTTCATATCGTACTTTTTCTGACATATCGAATTATCAAGCAAACTGATCAGCGTTATACATTTGTCAAATTGCTACTGGTTAGTGTTGGGCGGTATCCACAATTTGTGTGACGGTGCCGGTACCAGCCTAGGTACCGCGGTACTCGGTATTTAACGGTTCTTAAAATTTGGCGGTACTTCCTTCGGTACCTCCGGTACCAACGGTATTTTTTTTTAAGTAGCCTAATCAAACTAATTAAGGTTGGAAATGGAATCATCAATTTCATTTACGTAGCCCCTTTCCCCCCTTCCCAAAAAATAATCACCAAGTAGACTATTTTATTTTTCGGCTGGTTCTTGCTCTGGTTGTAGCATCTAAGTTACAGAAATTTGGCTCCACTTTTGAACATTGTTTAGAATTCCAATTTTACCATTGTTGATCTTTAACTGATTATTACACTGCTTTGAGCCCTACAACACAAGGACTGACTGAACTATTGTTATAATTTTAGTGCCTTTTTTTCATATTAAAACAATACCGGTATTTTAAGAAGGCATGGTATTTGGTTGCATTTTTGGTACCGCGGCACACCGTGAGAACCGGTATACCGCCCAACACTACTACTGGTGTTCATCTTCGTTGACATTCATAGTGACATCCGCTTGTGGTTTGAACGACAAGGAAGTCCGTTTGAAAAAAAATTTTTTACTTCACTTTACTTTCAACCCTTTAAAGGACGGGTGCGTCCAAATGCACGCGCTGAATTGTTTATGATTTTTCTACAGGTCAGATCGAAAACTTCCAGCCAATAACAGTAAAACTAAAAATGGGATATGAAGGCCAGCTCATTAAAAGGAAAAAAATGATACAGGTTTCATTTCATTACCATTAAGTGGGTGAGAAACTATAATCTTTTTCTCTACAAGTCGGTTATAAGCCGTTAAACCAAGTGCAGTCCTTAAAGTGTTAATTACGTAGCCTAGGCCGAGCAGTTCACTGTAGGCTTGATCCTAGATTTATTTTTAATCAATAAAATTTGAATGGTTATAAATTTGTGAGAAACCTGAAGAATATAGGACTGAAATTTAACATCTTTTCGTCAATTTGCGAAATATGATGATGTATTCCCTTTTACGAATTTGAGATTTCTCCATTTTGAGATGTCTGTACCTTCGGCATTCAAAGTAATACAATGGTTTGTTTTTCTGCATGGTTAGATCAGCCTCACAATGTGTTTTATCAAAATATTATCGATTATCGCGATAATTATATAAAATTTTATCGGGATAAAAAACATTTGTATCTTGTCACCCCTAGTCGCAACTCTGGCTCATGTGGCGGTTTCCCAAGAAAATCTAATTTTGGACAGAGCACTAAGAATTACTAGTATAATCCCCCGTAGCAGAATCTGCACGATGCACGAGTCGTCGCGGACAGTTGAAGGCCGCCGTGGACAAATTTTGGCCAAATTTCTGCCGTTTTGTCAATTTTCGACCGATTTTGACATTCCAATACACCATTTTAATCGTGTCGATGAGACCTTTCCATTGATGGAGTAGCTAGATCAATAGGATAAAGCATTGAAAAGTTATTCATCAAAAACCAATAAACATGTGGGTAACCATATGATAAAATAGATCAGCTGCAGCAACCCTTCCCAATGTCGGTCGCCCAGTTGGCAACTTGAAATTTAGCCTTACTCGCCAAATCGGCGACTAGCTACAGAGCATGCCACTAAAAAAGGGATATCTCTGGAACCGTATAAGTTAGCGGCGTTATGCTCAGATTTATAAGGGCTATATACCTGGATTTTCTGCATTAATACTGGAGTTTAAGAAAATTGCACAATTTTGTTAATGCATAAATTAGAGAAACCTTTCATCATACAAGACGTATTCGGTATGTGGCGGAGTAAAAATTGTGACATGGCGAGTGCTTTGTAAGGTCTACTAGCCAAGTGGCGACTGCTACTGGATTGCCATTCGGAAGGGTTGAGCTGCAGACAATTTTTTCCTAACAATTGGTGTCGCTGACAGTTGCAGTAAGTTCTACTTTTGGGGTATAAACCGGCTAAGAGGAAAAATATTATTTTTGTTTATTTTTATTTATTAGCCTACATGCTCCTTTGGTTGATGAGGCTAAATGCTCTAGTAGAACTTGAGTCAGTTATATTTGAAACCAAAACAATTTACACTTTTAAGTAAATCGTGAGACGAGATTAATTTATGTCTCTTATGTTCATATTCTATGCAAGCAAATCTATTCAATGTTTATTCATCAGCAAATAAATTATAATCTTTAGCATTGCAGGTGGGTCATTCCATCTCAAATGGACCAAAGTTGGTTGCGACCACATTTTTTTTTTTTTCATATTTGGTGTGCTGGTAGAGTATGGGAAGAAGGTTATAAATCAGCAATATTAAATTTTTTGGTTTAGTAGTTTAGGAGTAATAAGCATCCAAAGTTGGAGATTTGGTGACCATCTTGGATTGTTGCGAAAGTGACACATAAACCAATAAACTGTAATCTTTCAACTACTCATCAGAATTGAACTTTCTTGATATCAAATGAAAGGTAATGAAACGTACTTTCATGCTGTTGGCTTGAAATTAAAATTGGACGAATTTAAATTATGATTGAACCTGATTAAAGACAAAATTTATGCAAATTTTTTGCTCTTACTTTACATATGCAAATTTTGGTCCTGAAAGCTCCCACAAAACTTTCAATTTTTGTTATGTAAGGCTTGTATGTATACTTTTAGCTGGGGGAAAAAAATATTTGTGTATTTTGTTCTATAATGAAATATAAAATATTGAAAGTAGTTAAAACCACTAGCACGCTGTATCATAAACAGCT
Source organism: Lithobius niger (assembly GCA_023313725.1). Taxonomy (NCBI): domain Eukaryota; kingdom Metazoa; phylum Arthropoda; class Chilopoda; order Lithobiomorpha; family Lithobiidae; genus Lithobius; species Lithobius niger. Next base: position 61,208 of record JAHWFP010125609.1, on the reverse strand, counting down.
TATCAAAATTTTAAAAATTATTTCTGAATCACTATTTATCAACCAAATTTGATTTTCAGTATTTGTTAGCTATCAAGGAAATGCTAACATGAAGTGGAAAATTACAACTTGACTTGGAGGTCTGGAAAGCCCCCTGGGAGTTTTTAAGTTTCAGTTTTACAGCATGATGAGTAAATCTCTGCCTTGTTTGGGAAATCCCCCACTCCCAAGTTTTAGTTTCTGTTTAAACATATTGGTTCGATCAGGCTCACCTAATAGCTTTGAAACCTTTGTTCAAAAGACAAATGCCAATGATGCACAGGCTCTGACATTCACTTACATTAAAAGTCTTACGTGGCATGTGTTTACAATGATAGTTTGTTGGATTGGTCTTAGCCTATTACAGGCTGTGATTACGAAAACCAAGATGTAAATGTCAAATTCATGCACCCTAAAGGCCCTTCCAGTAATTTCCGTTGGCCTGTAAAAGAGGATTTCTGATGGGTTACATAATTCCAGCATCTACTACAACTAGCGGACGCCAGTACAGTATCACTCACGAAAACATACTGAAAATCCAAACCTCAGCAGAATATCACAAGAAATTAAATTAAGTTTGGATTGTATAAATATACCCACTCATTTAAATCAAGTAGACTACAGTAGACCTATTATAAAATAGTCAAGATATGTTATGTGAAAGAGATTTTATAGAATTAGAGGTAGCAATTTGTAAGTATACAAGAAGGCGCTACGTAAAATTTGTCATTTTTTTCCCATTTTTGTTAAGTTGTGTATCGTTCAGCTAAAAGTACACATACAAACCTTTCATAAAAAAATTGAAAGTTCTGTGGGAGCTCCCAGGACCAAAATTTGCATATATAAAGTAAGAGCAAAAAATTTGCATAAATTTTGTCTTTAATCAGGTCCAATCATAATTTAAATTCATCCGATTTTAATTTCAAGCCAACAGCGTGAAAGTACGTTTCATTATCTTTCATTTGATACCAAGAAAGTTCAATTCTGATGAGTAGTTGAAAGGTTATTAGAGTTTATTAACACTGGCGGTAGCCAGTGTTAGTAAGGGTCAGCCTAGGGTCTCTGTTAAACTAACTTTGAGAGCTTATAACGCCGTCAAAAGTCAACATTTTAAAACCAAATTTGGAATCCAGCCTCGACTAGTCAAGGCCTCTCTACAGTCCAAAAATTGTGAAATTCGGTCCAGCCAAACCCGAGATACAGAGAGGGGCCAAATAGACAACTTCTTGTTCTGCTTCTTCTTGATGATGATGATGTTGTTCTGGGGATACTTTCGTCTGTCCTCTCTACAGGTCAAACCATTTGTCCTATGAATCTGGTTCTTAGCTCATTTTACAGGTATTGCTCTGTAGATGTGCCCTTTCCATAAGGCAATTCCTAATTGGTCAAGTGGTTCAGGGGTTATGGAGCTCTAAACGACCAGATTGATTGTTTTACATTGTTTTAAACATTGTTATTATGCAACAAAGCCAATTTGCAAACGCCAGCTGCAAGACTGAAGATTAAAGGATTTGTTTCTATTGTTAACAGTGTTAGTAAGAGTCAGCCTAGGGTTTCTGTGTTAAACTTTCAATTTGGACCGATAACTGCACTGTTTTACAGTTTAGCTGCAATTCTAAAAGTAACACGAATTAATAAACAAAAACGGAACGTTTAATGTTTAGAGTAAGGGTCTAAAAGTCAAAACCTAGAAGGAACACGGACAAGCTTTGACAGTAAGGGTCTAGGTATAAAATTTTGTAAGAGGCTGGTAAGCATTAGACCCTTACTACCCGGTGGTCAGAAATAAATACATTTTGACGAAAAACTGGAAATCTTCCTACAAAGACCCATGTGATGATCCAGTGGTTGGTATACGTTTGCTGCTTTGTTTTATGTTGAAAACTATTTGTCCATTTAGTAACATGGTAGGGTATTCTCAGCAGAGAGCATTACTGGTTATCTTCCACCGTAAATCTACGAAATATAGGCTAATAAAAAATTCTAAAGCATCAAAAGACAAAATGCCAAACTATGCCAAACTTCACAAGAAAATTGTGTTCTTAAAGTTCTATAACAATATTCTAAGAACAAAGAAACCTGATACAACCGTTCATACACATTCTGTCCGAATAGAGTAGACCTAAGCTAACCACCGGGTAGTAAGGGTCTAATGCTTACCAGCCTCTTACAAAATTTTATACCTAGACCCTTACTGTCAAAGCTTGTCCGTGTTCCTTCTAGGTTTTGACTTTTAGACCCTTACTCTAAACATGTAACGTTCCGTTTTTGTTTATTAATTGGTTTATGTGAACCAAAAAATTTGGTATTACAGATTTATAACCTTCTTCCCAGACCCTACCAACATACCAAATATAAAAATAAAATGTAGTAGCCTAGCAACCGGTTTTTCCCATTTTGGTCCACTTGAGATGGAATGACCTAGGCAGTTTGAATTGGATTTAGCTTGGATCCTCAACTGCTATTATCATCTCACATTAACAATGAGCAGCGTATTTTAATTGAAAATGCCTTTACCTGGGAAAAATTATGATTTACCGGGGTGGTAAAAACCAGCCCTGGAAAATACCAAGCAAACCCTGGTAGCAGTGCCGCAACTAACTTTTTCCAAGGAGGGGTGCAAAAACAAAATGTTGGGCCCCTTTTCAACAAGTAAACAAATTTAGGGACAAAATGACTCTCAACCCTGACCAAAATTTAGTGAATTAGCACTCTGTTGAGTCCCTGACTAGTGAACATTGGGTCCCCTGCTTCCTATCCTGCAGCACTGCCTGATAAGCCAGAGACTAACATTGATCTCCAATTAGTGAGTGCCCACCAGGCATGTGGTAATGGTACCGATTTAATTCGGTTATGTTTTTTATTTGGGTGGAGGGGCATAAAGTTGTAGCCCCCCCCCCCCGAACAAATTTCTAACCACGGCCCTGGCACCCACATCAAGTGAGCACGTGCAGGAGACAACTTCCAACTTTCTTTAAAACATTACAACGTAACGCATTACCACCTTCGAAGAAAAGGATAAAGGTCCTACACTAGAAATTTCCGTGATTCACTTTTCACCTTCATCAGAAGACTTGTAAGAAAAAAAGAAAAAGTCACTTCACAGCATCAATTTGTACACTGTGATGCAACTTTTTAATTTTTTTGTGCACGTCTTCTGATGAGGGTGAAAGGTGAATTACCGACAATTCAAGTGTAAGAACTTTACTGTGTTTTTGAAGATTGTAATCTGTTTTGTTGTCGTACTTTTAAATACCACTGCGATTACCGGTTGCCGCTGTTCTTGAGAAGCAACTGTGTAAATCGTCCAGCCTTCCAGTTCATGCAGAATGAAGAGGAAACAACAATGTTTGCCCGTGATTCTAAAATTTATGCAGTACTGGTAATAGAAAAGACCAACTAACACGTTCCGACATTGTTTTATCAATCTACTCTTTTGAAACTCTGGATGGAAATTGCACCAAGAATTTTGTGCTGGGAGTCGATTCTTCCTACATAACGGGGCGAGGTGGATATGAATCATCTACTCCTGCAACAAAGCAAAGAAACTACACAAATAAAAGCAAAACAAACACACACAGCAATTTCACCTGACTGACCGGCACAGAAGTTTGGCTTCGGGGTGCTTCCTTGACTGGTTCGGCGTCTCTCTTCCGTCCTTCGGGTGATCTGGATTTTGGGCGTTCCGGCAAGATATGGGATTTGCTAGACCGAGCTCGGTGTCCCAAAGGCGACAGCGACCGAGACCTGCGTTTAGCAGGAACCGGTGATTTGGATCGTGACCGTCGCCTTGACGATGGCCCCGGTGTTCGTGACTTAGATCGTCGCCTAACCGGCTCAGGGGTGCGTGATCGCGATCGGCGTTGCGATCGTCCAGGTGTACGAGACCCCAAGGAGTGCCCAGAGTACTGGGCTCCTGGACTTTTTGATCGGGATCGCCGAGTAAGGTACCCAGGAGTTCGTGATCGTGAGCGATGCCTAGACCGGTCAGGGGATCGAGATCGACGCATAGACTGTCCAGGGGTGCGGGATCGAGATCGGCGCATAGATTGACCAGGAGTGCGGGATCGTGATCTATGACTTCTACTAGGGGGGGTTCGTGATCTAGATCGCGAATGGAACCGAGAACGAGAACGCGAACGGTGTCTTTTAGGGGAAGGCGATCTACGACTAGCACCACCATAGCGATCCGCATCTGATTTACTACTCCTATAACGTTCTATATCCGCTTGTCTCCGTTCTATAGCATCGTAATCAACTTCATAGCCAGAACTTTGGCCAGAGTAACCACTCGTGGCCATGCCACCCCCAGAACCATGTCCAGATTTCCCCCCATTCCCTCTGTCACGTGGACCTGGTCCACCAAGAATGCCTCTGGGTCGTGTTGGCGGCCTAATCTGCAGCGCTGGATTGAATGTCCGCATCTTGCCGTTCTTTTGAAGATTTCACAAAACTCAAATTACAACAAAGTCGGCATCTTCTTCCGACATTGCGCCTTACACGAACTGCGCATGCTTACAAGACATTAAAAGCGTTGTGGTGCTCACAAATACTTAGCAAACTGGAAATTTTTATAGCCAATTTAAGTATTCGCATTCTGTTTTCTTTGACTTCCATAATTTAATAAATACATAATTAAAACTTACTATGCTGTAGTTTAGTTTTTTTATACACGCATATTATAACGCTGAAAACGCATCACTGTTTTTGAGTATTGCGAAAAATAAATCAGTATATGAGAAGTCAGTTGTGATCGTAGAGTAACTAAACTGTATCCTACTTCAGTTTACCTATAAATAAACCTATAAATTCTTGGTTTTACGTACATAATAATTTTAGTTTGCGCGCACTTTTATTTGTGCTGCGAAATAAAATTTATTTGCATAATACTGGATTAATTTTATTTTGTAAATTGTTACTTGTTAAATCTGACTTTCACGATTTAATAGCATATTTGATAGATATAACATGCCATACATAGTCACGGAGGTTTATATCAATACGCTAGAGCCACACTCGTAAATAGGGAAACATGTTTAATATAACTTTAATTATCAAAATCCTAATCTAACCAAATGTTAGTAAACTGAGCAGTGTGAAAGAATTAATATATATAAGCTTTTAGATTTAAGCAATTAAATTCCATGAGATTGTTAAATTATCTTTTTGCTGTGCTGCCATGGTAGAAGGGCGCTCAGCTGTTTATACAAGTATCACTAAGAGCCTCCACGTTCGTGAAGTTCGTAAAGTCGAAGGTTTGTTTGTCAACAAATCCGTGTGATGTATGTTTTTGTTTAAGTTTACTGCAAAATGGTACTTTACGAATATATGTTGTTTTTTCAGTAGTTTAAAATTTTAACAAACCTATACAGTGATGTCATTGTTTTTCTGGTTGTTTCTGTGGTGGAAGTTTATGCGGTATTTTTGGACATGTTTCAATTTGGCGCCATCTTTTAAGGAGTCCTTAAGGAGTAGTCTTCTTACTTTAGTTGACTCGATTTTTTTTTAATGATAAAAGCTACTTATCTTGATAAGACCAAAAAAAAAAAAATGGGAAAACAGTAAAGTGTTCTGGTAGTTTTATACGGTGATGCCATCGAGCTCAGCTCTTTTGCCAAGTTAAAAATAATGCCCAGAAGTTCACACACATTTTAGGCTGTGCCTCTGGTCCCGGTTTGAAAAACTCTGGTTCCGGTGAATCAATTGAAAACTTGGCCTTGAGTTTGTTAAGTGAACAATAACCTGCCTAATCACACGATACATAACTTAACCTAACCTTGCGAAACATAATCAACTCTTAAACCAAGCCAAAAAGTATTCCTTAAAACTATTTTGTTTTGTTTGCCGGGGATCCACATTCACTGAGCTGCGGTCCCTGCAATGCGTCCAAGAAGAATGGAAACAGTTACGGACCAACCGGGACTAGAGACGATGCGAACTTTTTTATGCATATGGAGTTGACGTAATGCCGTTTCTTTAGCCCAAAAGTTAAATGCCCATAAAATTAAAATGTCCATAAAGTTGCCATAATCCTCCCTCCTTGGCGTGGCAACTGCTGTGCTGATATGTACTCAGTATGAACATTTTCAGATTTCTTAGGGGACCACCCTGTTAAATCCGTTGTCGTTGCTCCTCCACCATTTTTTGGGGCTGTAAGCGTAACTGGCTGTTCCCTAGGGCCCTGCATTTGATAACTTGATATTTTACTGTAATGGGAGAAAAGGTGTATAACCTTGATTTGGAGAGTCAACTTATCAGGGTTGTGAAAGATACATACCGGAAGAATACCGACTCTTTCCGATCGGCTTCTCGTTGCGTTAGAATAACTGAAAATGATCAGCTGAACAACCTTTATCTATTCCATTTTTGCGGCAAAGGCTTTGTTTGGCCCTCACTAAAGATCGACCGAATCTGGATATGAAACTGATTCTTTAGGATTTCGATTCGATTTGGATTCTGAAAAAGATTTACCGTCTAGCTGATTTTTCGATAACTTTGCTAATTTTTAGCCAATTTGGACATTCCAGTACACCATTTGAAGAGTATTTTCACCAGCTTTCCAATGGAGCCAATTTCAAATGGCCGACCATAAGCTGTTGGGAAGTTACAGGAGAAACACCAGTGAAAAATTTACAAAGAAGTTTACTCGGTCTTAAGTTTCTGAATCTTTCAGGCAGAGAAAGTTTAGTTTGTGTAAAAGACAAAGGGTAGAAACAAAGGTTTCTTTTTTGCCAAACGTAACCTTATAATTTTTCATTACATTGTCCTCAATGGAATGTCTCCCTGGAGATTTTTCGGTTGCTTGTAGTCCCCTGCTTGCATGTCCCTACTGTGTCTGCGCGACGCAGTCCTCCTCTATATAAAGCAAGAGCGTGGCCGGTTCCGCCATTCATTTTCCTCCAGAGGTTCCTACGCGTCACCTCGCTCATCATTCTCCCGCCTTTTGCCCAGGAATTTGGATTTTCGTCTCGTCTGACGCCCACAAGATGGCCACCGCCGAAGACGGCTCAGCTCTCGACGAGTTTGTGCCCATTGCTCCGGCTTCGGATGCTGCTCTTTCACCTAGAAAACCCCCAGCCTTACGTCCGCGACGACCGCTGGGCGGCCGGCCGGCCTAGACCAACTACCCATCACGCACGGGAAATGAAAGGATACAGCTCATCAACATTCCCTACGGGAAAAGCACCTCCTGGCCCGCCGACTAAAGCCCGGGTTTTGTCACTCAACCACAGCCTGGCCTTAACTTCTCTCCTGTAACAGACGGGAAATGAAAGGCTGCAACTTGTTAGTGTTCCCCACAGGAAACGTACCTCCTGTCCCGCCGACACAAGTCCAGCTTTCGTCACTCATCCACAAGCCGAGCTTTCACTTCTGACCTGTCATGCATGGGAAATGAACGGCTGCAGCTCATCAGGTTCACTACGGGGAAAGCTCCTCCTGGCCGCCATCTCAAATCCAGCTCTCCCAAGTCTGCTGAAATCAACCCTGGGCCCCTTTCGTCAAGAACGTCTCAACGGCGTTTCACCTGATTTCTCCTGACGCTTCTGACGCCACGACAACAGCTGCTGAGCCTCTTTTCACCACTTCTTCAAGAGGAAGATAGCCTCTTTCCATCCACGGTTTCGTTGGATGGCTGCCGCCCCAAGGCCCTGCTTTCCCTTCCACCTTTTGCTGAGGATCCTCCTTTCACGAAGAAGCTCTCACTTCATGACGTTATAGGGACCCCTCACCTGCACCGCCTGCTGGTCCCGGTTCCTGTTCTTCATCTCACCCTGATGATCCTCCTTTCGTCAAGCTTCATTATCGAGAGCCATGCTGGTACCAACAAACCTCGGCCCTGACGACGGAAAATGAATCCGTCCTCTCCCTATGACTACCGCACCCAAAGCCGTTTTTTCACCACCACGAGCCCTTTCACCTGGTCTCCCCATTGAAGGCAAACATCGTCTTTGTACTCCGTCCTTTCACCAGCACAAGCCCTTTCGCCAGGTCTCTCCAATGAAAGCAAGATCGTCATTGAGCTTCGTCTTTTCACCTCCACGAGCCCTTTCACTAGGTCTCTAATGAAAGCAAAGGTCGTCATAGAACTCCGTTCTTTCACCACCATGAGCCGTTTCACCAGGCCTCTCCAATGAAAGAAAATATCGTTATAGTACTCCGTCCTTTCACCTCCACGAGCCCTTTCACAACGCCTCTCCAATGAAAGAAAAGATCGTCATTGAACGCCGTCCTTTCACCACCATGAGCTCTTTCACCAGGTTGGTCTCTCGCTGACCTCGTTACCGACTGTCCTTGCCAGCCAATCACAATGGCGGTCAAGCCCTACACAACCTTCGTTCTTTCGTTACAATGAGTCATCCACCATGTGCCTTTGATCCTGTTATCCCCAGCCGGCCTAGGACCCTTTACCCGGAGGACGGTCAAGACGACCGCAACTTCCACCCTTTCGTCACAACTATTCTCGTCCACAGCCAACCGCCGCATGCCCATGGTCCTACAATCTTCGATTATCCGACGGCTTCTTCTTCAGGGAGACGGTCAAGACCACCGTAACCTCCACCCTTTCATCACCACCCAACCACAGTCAACCACCCAATGCCACGATGCTTCCACCCCAGACAGCCAATGGCCCATAAGAAAGACGGCCGAGACTACAAAACTACCTTCATTTTGTCACATTTTATCCTGTCACCTGTAGCTCAAATCATTGTTCAACAACATCCAAGAAGTCCCTCGGAGATCCACCAACTCAAAGGTCCTCTCCCCATACTTTGCAACCGTCGCCGCCCACCAACGAGGGCTTTCACCATCAACAAAGCTATCACGAAGAACCTCGCTGCACTTACCCAGGCAGATCTCCCCTTCTCCCGTGAAATTAGAGTCGACCACAATCATCACCAACACCGTTTGATGGCTCTCGCCACCCCAATCAACAAGCCGTTTCCAGCAACGTCAAATTTTAAACGGAAAGACAGCACTTCACATGAAAAGCTCTCCCAAGATCCAGGCCTCACCCCGGCAAACACCGTCCATTAAGGCGCCACGACCACACCACCTTTGACCAGGCTTCCGGAAAAAAATTGTCACAGCTATCCAACCGACATGCACTCCGGTTTCGATTGACTCCATCAACAAAGGAATTCACAACCACATTTCCTTCTTCTTCATGATTTAAAAAAAATCAAGTCAAAAATCAAGAAAAATGTCTCCATCTCATGACACTTTCATGACTTCATTCCATGGTTGTCTTCCTCCTCATAGCCCCCTTCTGGCCGTCAACACCATGGTTCCCACACCTGCTGCCCCACTAGTCGACACTCCATGAAGCCACCCTCTTCTTCCAGATCTTATGTCACAACAAAAGGGGTCAAAACTCCACCCAAACCTGACCAGCCAAAACCTACACGGGTGACTACTATCATCAAACTCCTTAAAAAGGCTGGAATTCATCAAGAGGATGCCATCCGAATCGCTTCGAAAGCTACCCGAGACTCAACAAACAGAATGTACGACGACCACTGGTCCAAATGGTTTCATTGTTGTTTCGCGAGGAAAATTAATCCAATTGACCTCTCTCTACCCGAACTACTAAGATTCTTCACCGACCTTTTTATCACCGACAAGCTCAAAGGCGCAACAATTCTCGTCTACCGTCCAGCCCTGAACTCTGTCTTCAAGGCAGCGTAAAAAACCAAAACTACTCAAAGACTACTGGATCTCGTCACTCCTCCGCCCCTTCGAAAACGAACGTCCTTCAACGAGAAGAATTGTCACAGACTAGGACCTGTCAATTGCCCTTCAATGCCTAATTGAAGCCCCCTACGAACTGATGTAAGACAACACCCTTCATCTCCTAACCCCGAAAACCATATTTCTCGCAACACTAGCAACATGCGCCCGCTGTTCCAAAACCCAAGCCTTATCAGCCGACCCAGCCTACTGCGTTTTCGGCCCAAACTTCTCGCCAGTAACCCTTCACCCAAGGGCAGGATTCCGAGCCAAAACACAGAAACCATCCGAGCCCTCGAAACCCATTACATTTCCAGCTCTCTCCAACCTAACAGGAGACGAAGCTGAACGTCTTTTATGCCCCATCCGAGTACTCCGCTTCTACCTAACCCAAACCCAAAACGAGGACATTCGAAGAGGCTGAAACCAACTTTTCCAACCTACAAACAGGAGAAACCTCAGCTGGGATGATTTCCCGTTGGATAAGGAAAACAATCGATGTCGCGTACGACACAGCCAATCTAAGAAGGGAAAGAAGAACAGCACACGAAGTCAGAGCGATTTCAACATCATGGACACATCACAATGCCACACCCGTTGAGGAAATTCTTGCAGCCGCATCCTGGCGTCACTCAACGACATTCACCTCCCACTACCTGAGGAAAATGTCAAGAAAAGAGTAGGGACCACACTGGCTGGAACTAATCGTTGCAGCCAGAACTGTTGTCAGGCCCCCTTAAGCACACAGAACGAAGCAGAAGCAAGCCACCCACTAAAGGAAGCAAGATCTCTCATACAACAACGGTCCTTTACAGGTTCACCAAACCCTGCAAAGAGATCCAACTTCCTGTCTCATCACCCTATTCTGGAAAAAGTGCAAACTTTTACCATAATAAAAATTTTGGGGGAATGCCTGCTTGCATCCTGGGGCGCCCCGTCAGATCGGTGCCTGCCACCACGTTTGACGAGGTCAGCTGATAATGAAAAATTATCGGCTATAATACCACGTGTGCTTCTATGAAATCGATAATTTGTGCGTTTCAGCGCGAAACTCCTTTCCAGATTTAATTTCCCCGTGCCGAAGGTCGAGGGAAATTTGTTGGAAAGGAGTTGAGTGCTAAAACGCACAAATTATACATTTCATAGAAGCATGAGTGGAATTCGATTAGAGAACTTTTGTATTTTTTTTTGCAAAACGATTCTCAGAAGTGATTTCGTTTTAGGGTTTCACTTTCGATTTGCAGGGGAATTATCAGTGTAATTCAGTTTCGCTTTCGATTAGCCGGGGTCTTTTCAGTGTAAGTCGACCATGGTCCTCGTTTTGCGGAAAGAAAACGAAAATTCTCAGGTTAATATGTTTGGCAAATAAGAAAGAACATAGAGGAACATAGGAGGACTGCGTCGCGCAGACGCAGTAGGGACATGCAAGCAGGCGGCTACAAGCAACCGAAAAACCTCCAGGGAGACATTCCATTGAGGACAATGTAATGCAAAACTGATTTTGTTTTAGGCAAAAAAGAAACCATTTTTAGCCGCCCAGGCTGAGGGCCAACAAAATATTCTTTTTTTGGAGGGGGGGGGGGGGGGCGGGGGATTCGGTTAGGATCCGGATCTGATCCGTCAAATCTTGTCAGTTATCCCTATCCGCTCCAGGTTTGGTAAAAGTAGATTAGGTCGATCCATAACCCTCAAAATTAATCGAAACCCTACTCTTTGTGCTGAGTCACCGCGTTCTATAGTGTACCACGACGGGACACCGTATGGTTGGTTGAGCGACAACCTGCGTTCATGTGACCAGCTTGGCAGATAAAACTAACACACAAGTCGCCATCACCGGTTTTAGCCCTGCCTTGGTGAGCGACACTGGTAAAGATTGTCAGGCCTAGGCCTATTATTTATTCTGTTATTTTTTTTGTTTTAGAGTGAAGTTAAATGAATGGCGGAAGTTCATATTATTGGGCAAATAATTGGAGCCAGTGGATTCCCGGATGAACAGTTGTTTTGCAAGTGGGGAATTCATGCAGGTGAGATGGGCTGTTGCACTTTTTATTCTGCATTCTGTTCTAATTGCCTCTAATTGACAGCCATTTCTGCAGCTGTCAAGTCGGAAATAAACTTTGTGTTTGGAAAACATTACCTGTACAGTAGCCGGACGTTGTTAGTGCTTTAATGTATTTTTTCCCCACCATCCGAAATCCACGGTTTGTAAACGTTCGACAACAAGGGCTGGATAGTGATTGTAAATAAAGTAGATTAGATTTTGTCTATTCAAGCTAAATCAAATTTAGATAGTAGCCTACAGCACTTGGACCATGGGCTAACTTTTCTCTTCCGAGATGGACCAATGGCTGCCTAGACTGGTGGGCGTAGTGGGTTTACAACGTTATCAGAGGGACGCTGAGCCGGCTGCCAGTACGGCCATAGTGGCGCCAGAATGTCTCTAATTAGAGTGGGGAGGGGTTGCAGCTTTACTCCCAACCCACCACTGGATCTGCCACTGAGATGGACAGCTTACGTACAGCTACCCGTAAGCTCGATTGTGTGCCGACCGATCTCCGAGCCAGTTCGAAATTCTTGCGGTCCACAACACGACCTGCGAAACTTGAAAATACCTTCGGAAACTAACGAAATGCTTCTGTGTGGGCAACGTCCGAAGTTGAAGAACTTATTCTGTGTTCGATTCAAATTTAATTCCATTCGTTACAAGAAATGTGAACCACGGAAGAATATTCAGCCTGAGCGGCTGCTCAGCACCTGTGTTATACTTAGCTCCACTCATTTCTACAACCCGTTCTAACATTGAATGTTGGATTTAAAAAAAATAAAACTTGATTAGCGAGTTCTGATCTGTCTTTAAATTATTTTAATGTCCTAATCTTACTTATGATATTTTTAAGCGATTAATTTAGTATTCTTATTATCACTTGCTTTTAGTATGCTAAATCGATTATAATCCGACCGAGCAGTTGGTGGCGCTGCCAGTCTCCTAACTGTTTCTGGCGTACAAGCTGTGTGTGGCGGCTGTGATATGTAATTCGTCCATCTCGAAGGGAGTAGTTAGTCCAAGCTTAAACCATAAAAAAACACTACTTGGTTCACTGGCAGGGACACAAATTAAAACATCAGGCAACCAGGCGTTTTATTTATTTTATTTTTTATTTTTACTTAACAAACTTCAAAGCTTGAAGAGCTAATGCAGCAACCTAAAAAAAGAGAATATCTCGCTAATTTGCTATTTATGTCATCTCCTTTTAATAGTTTTTAGATTTGCTGAAATACCAGCAGTAGTTTTTAGCTAGAGCCTTATAATTTTTACCAGTGAGAATTTTGCTTCTAGTTCTAGCTGGTTACAACAGTATTTCTGAATGTCAAAAGTCACCATAAAATATTTGATCCACAAAGATTTAAGGCACGTGCACGTTTCTGTAAACCAGATGTTAAACTCGGCATTGCCAAAGTTCTACCTAAAGTGCAAGTACCGTAAATCGTGTATTAAAAGCCCATTTGAAGCTAAAGCCCACCCCCTAAAATGCTGTAAAGTCAAAATTATGAAAAGCCCACCCCTGCAAAGTTATATGATGTGAACAAAGATAGTACTACTTGCTATGTTTACTGGCCCCTTCTCCCTCCCTGTAGTAATAGTGGACTTTCCTTTAGCTCCTAGCACCTGCACAAGGCCTGGGCATCTCTCACCTAAGCCTCCTCCCTTCTTCACAGCAATTAAAAGGATGTAAAAATTGGTCTTCAGAGATCGTTCAAAAGCATCGAAGTGGGCCAACTGGTTAACGTTTAACTGGAAAGAGAATTGAGTAGGCGATGGGAACTGAGTGAGCAGATTGCCGACGTGCAACGGCCCGAAAAATGTAGTAGGCCACGATTACCGGCGAGTTAGAAAACGGCACTTGTAAACAACGTTGAAGCAAGACGTGATCAGGGCCTAAATCAACCTTAAAAGCCTGATGATGTCAACAGTTAGTTGTTGAAAATTTGCTGGACATAGGAGTTAAGTGCCCAGTTTGTGGAAATGTGCGTGATTTTTTTTGAGAAACTTCTGCTAGTGTCGGGCTCCATTCTATTATTAAAGAATTGTGCAACTTGGTTGATGTGTGAAAATAAAGAAATAGTGATGCAAGAATGAAAAGTAGGTATGTGAAAAGTGTAAAAAAAAAATCGGGAAGGCCTATGTGAAAAATAATTTAAAAAAATGAAAAGTGGGTATGTGAAAAAATGAAAAGTGGGAATGTGGAAAAAATGTGAAAAAAAGCTGGTACTCCTGGCAAAACCGTTTGTCTGTATCTGGTACCGTTCCGTAGCTGAAAAAGGCGGCAGCCGGACAAAGTCGTTGCTGTGGTATTCCCTGCTTTCACTGTACAGAACAGAAGACTTAAAAAAAAAAGCTTTCATCCAGCAGCTTTACTTATCTGCAGGAAACGTGTTGAAATGCTTGTGTTCTTTCTTTTATTACTTTTTTTTTTTTCCGTGAACGATGATTAAATGGCATCTCAGAAGTAAAGTAGCACTGAACAGCACTGAATTAAAAAAATCATTGTAAAGTCAAAATGATTTACTCACTTACTCTTGATAAATCGTACAACTAGGCACAAACAAACAATGATACGAGTGAACTGGGAGCAGCCTACAGAGAAATGCATAATTTCGAATGCGTCCTGAATTACTGCAGATATCCTAAAAGTGGTCCGTGGTGAGCTGGCAGAGTTCAAATGTCTTGACTCAGTGGACAGCTCACTCTATCAGCAAGGGTTCGTATGGGTCCTTGAAACCTGGAAAAACTAAACAAAATTCCAGTATTGTAAAGTGCTTGAAAAAAAGCCACATGTCCTGGAATAAAGATAGCCAATTCTTTCTTATCTTGTTTGAATTGTTATCTTTAAGCTCTGTAGAACTAGTCAGTTTTCCAAAGTGTACTAGGTATCCCACCATTTTCATTTAAAAAAACATTTATATAATGTGCATCAATAATATAGCTAATACGCTTGGTTGGTGATTTAAAAAATATATTACTGTCTTTATTCTTGTCGTATACAGGACTTGTATTTTTTTTTATGTAGAGCTTTCTTTTTCGCTACGCAAATTGTCTCTTTTAATTATTGTTTCATATGTCAATCGATTACCGGTTATGGTCCTTGAATTTTCATTGACAAGTCCTGGAAAAATCTTGGGAAAAGCCCTGGAATTTTAAATTTATGAGCTAGTTCGAGCAAGATCTTGGAGGATGGCAGGTTTAAAAGCACGCATGCTCCCATGCAGTACATGGCGAATGCGCACATTTGAACCAGTTGTAATTTAATATTAGGTGGCGTAAAACTGAAGTGGTGCAGCACCATGTTGCCCGCATGGCACAGTTTGGAACAAATTTTCAAGAATTGTTCATCATGAGTCATTTATAATTGTATTCTTGTTCTAATTAATTCGCTCCTAGGATGTCATTCCGGAGGTCCACGTTTCCAGTTCAGTAAACAAATTCCTAACTGGAGTCCTGGTTCAGCGCATTTGTATGATTTTCAATGTTTCTTTGTGAAATAAAACTTGCACTAAATCTAATTTTTCATACTTTTGTAACTCAAGGTGGTGCATGGAAAATCATTGCTGGCTTAAAGGAAGGACAAACACAAGTGGATATTCCTAGCCTGTCTAAAATTTCTTATTGGTGCCATCCAATCGATATTCATTTTGCAGCCAAGGGCATTCAAGGTAATTACATTTAAAAAAACTCTTAAATTATAACAATTCACTTAGATTGGATTATAAAGGGAATTTAAGGCTGGTGAAGCAAACTGACCAACTAGAATGAGCATAATGTTAATGCTCCTTGGGATCTTTACATGAATATTATGAAAAAATGAGGGAGTGGTGTCAACACGACTGAGAAAAAAAATCGGGGGGGGGGGGGGGCGGCCACCAAAACTCTGTTTGGCACTATAACGAGGCAAAGGTTTTAAAAAGAGTTTCACTAGGTTACCTGTAAGATGAGTAGCAGTTGGCATTTAAACATTGTTGCGGTGGAACCTCGTTAATCGAAAACCTCATGATCCAAAAAGATATTTTTACACTTTAACGCACATATTTTCTGTTTCTGATGTACAAAAACCCTTAATGACCAATTTACCAAAATATTCCAACTTCACGTTGCCAATAATAGTTATCATTGTGATTATCTTAATAATCAAAGAACTTAAACATTTAAAGATGAATTTAAAAAGTAAATTTCTTCTAACAATGATCTCAAATTCGGAACCGAATACATTAGTTGCGAGCGACACAGATCTCTTTAACATGCCTGCACTGTAACTTACGTACTAGGTACAGAGAAAAGGTGGACACGGTGAAACGCTGTATCTACCACTTCATAAGTTTAGTTTTCGAAGGGAAACCATGTTTTGTGTTTTAGATGTACTCTCCATTGCGCGAAGAAATTTGTAATGTGTCCTGAAGGTCTGCGATACCCTGAAAATGGTCCATGGTAAGCTGGCAGAGAGGTCAAATGTCTTGACCAGTGACCTGGTCACTCTATCAGCAGGGTTCGTATGGGTCCTTGAAAACCTGGGTAAAGTAAACAAAATTCCAGTACTGGAAAAGTGCTTGAAAAACTTGAAAAAAAAGCCACCCACCACCATTTCTACCGATTATGCTGGGCTAATCTAACCAACGTTTTACAAAATTAAAGTGATGCAGCTAATTTTCCAATACATTAAGGAAAAATAACAGTTTTATTGCAGTAAGCTCTCTTTGTAATGCACAACCAAGTGCGCAAAAAAAATGATTCTTTATACAGACGAGTTCTTATACAGAAGGTTCTTTTTTTGCAGTGAACTGTGAGTGAAGTGATTACAAAGGGGGCGAGGGGTAATCGTCTAACTGGAAAGTCGTGTAATTGGATGAACGTATACAGTATATCGTCTAACACGAAATTCGTGTAAAGAAAAATCGTGTAACGTCACTGCCTTGCTCGCGCTATCGCACACGCTACACATATAACATCAGAAACTGCAGGTATATTATTGTCCAGTTAGACATTTATCCATTATACGATTATTCATTTATGCGATATTCCGTTTAGATGATTTTCCATTATATGATATTCCGTTTAGATGATTTCCCAGATTTTCTATTTAGGCAGACATTAGACACTTATCCCATTAGACAGTTATCCAGTTAGACTTTCGCCCGATGCCCCATTACAAAGTTCCTTGTACAGAGTGTAAAAACGTGACAAATATCTTCTTTCTGATTATACTACTGCAAAAACAGTGTGCATAAACTTTTACATTGTTGGTGAAAAAGTTAAATTTTGGTTTGTGGTTCAGGTTTGCCTTTTTCGTTATCTAATTAATTCCTTGATTTCTTGGTCAACACAATGTTTTGTAAATTAGTTCCTTATAAGGTTGATTTTTAGTGTATGAGAAGACCTTTGTAGCACTAAAAAAATGTTCTTCATGTGGATCTGTTCCTTATACAGAGGTTCTGTATATATAGTTGTTTTCACTTACGAATAGAAGGTGGCCAACAAAATTGGTAAAAAGTGTTCTTTATAGGGAAAAGTTCCTTAAACTGAGGTTTGTTATATTGAGAGTCTACTGTAAATGCAAATTATTAAACTCCTACATGTTACATATATGATTAGCTGTTCCAGTCAAGGGAAAGCTATGAACCCATGCATTCAGCACAAAGACTAAATGCTGAATAATGACGACTGAACGACAGTTTCACTGGAAGTTGGTTAAACATGTGTGTTGCAGCGAGGTTATCAATCAGATTAATCAAAAATCATAAAATGAAAGTAGCATGTTTTCAAAATTTGTTGCAAAATTGATGTAAAAAGCAAGCATCGTTAGATCCAAGTGAGAAAAGTAGGGGGGAGCAGAAACGCGACATCACTGTATTTTGTAACTTTGGCGAAATGTTGACGTGAGCATCTACACGACCATGGGCGTGTACTAGACCCTAGTTGGTGCTATTGTTCACAAGTTTTAATAAAGTGTTGTTGTGGTGATCATGGACGAAAAACAAAATTCCTATCTGTAGAAATTGTTAGCCGAGCTCAAGGAACCTTTTGGGTTAGTTCAAAAACTGGCATCAGCACAAG
The DNA here is from genome assembly GCA_023313725.1 of Lithobius niger. NCBI lineage: Eukaryota > Metazoa > Arthropoda > Chilopoda > Lithobiomorpha > Lithobiidae > Lithobius > Lithobius niger. Next base: position 43,357 of record JAHWFP010125609.1, on the reverse strand, counting down.
CCATTTTGAGACGAAGTCATCTTTTATTAGACCTCACTCTTGGTATAAGCGATTGGAAGGGTCTTTTGTTTTTTTAATATTTGCAAGTGACGGGTCAAATGGAAGCTGGTTAGTGTCTACGATAATCTATCTTTATTCTCGGTTGTAATCGTAGGTCAAGGTTATGAGATCTAGTAGGAGGAGGTTTCGTTTAACAAATTCTTCTCTTTGTGGCCATTAACGTTCAATAATCAAAGACCCAAGGGTGCACCTTGCAAGAACGAGACAAGGCTACATGCCACACTTGACCACTACGATAACTATCATAACTTCCAATTCATTCTCTACCCGAGTTTGGTAGATTGTAACCTTGTACAAACCAAAAAGACCTACTGCTAGGGATGAGCAATACTCGACAAAATCGAGCCCAGCCGAGTGTGCAACCTTATATTAGAATTTGGTTCGTTTCGTGCATTCTTACTTGAAAAAGTCAAATCAGATAAAAATGCGATAACTACACCAATTTTTGACTAATTTTGAGATTTCGGTATACCAGATTTCATCTGATTCATCGTCTATACAAGAGCTGGACGGTAGTGTAAATTTAAAGCTACTAGCTCAAACCGTTCTAAGTTATTTCTTAAAATTGAAAAATTATTCGTTCGCATTGACCAACACTGTCAGTTAAGCAGCATCTTGCTTGTTATTATTCTAACAAACGAAAAAGAAACTTGCAACAAACAAACTGCTCTATTCACGACTCTTTTACTTCAAACTCGGCTTGTCTCAATTCGAATTAAAATTATTTTACTCGCACGCTACCCCTTCCTTCTCGGAATTTTTGTACTTGACAATCGGAGGTTGCTATAATTTACATAATAGGTTTGAACCAATGAAATACACTGGCACCTGCTGGCCTTCTGGCCATCATAGGCTTGATTACTCCTTTGCGGAAGATTCAAGCGATATGTTGCCTGTTTCCTACCTAAGCTAACCCGACGAGGACATTTTACATACGTCCACATGCCATACCTTGTTAGTACGTGATTCCTATGTCATTCTTCAAGCCTGAGCACGAGCTTGGAAAACACAAGTGGAGACCTTCACCACTCAGTAGGTAACCTGTGTCTCTTTTGATGCCGACTCAACGCACTGTTTTGCCGGCGTACGTCCCTGACATGTGAAAGCTGGCTTCTTCTCATTTCTTGACGTCCTTGTCTTGTTGCACTTTCTGCGTCTTTCCTTCAAGTGAGCTTTAATCCAAAGATTCATGAGTAGTATGATAGTACTGTTTTCGACCAGAGACAGACAGGGACACCAAGATGGCCGCCCCCATGTAAACCGGAAGTGACTCATGACCATCAATTTGGAAGGTCATGACGCCACTTCCAGTCCGCCATTTTAAATGGCGTCACTTCCTGTCCGAAGCGGAACCGGGAATGCCTCCATTTTGAAGAGTTGAACCGGAAATGCCGGCATTTTCCTAAAATGGCCCCCAGTTTCAGTTTCAATTTCCGAAATTATTTAAAAATGCCCATAACTCGGGAACCGTTGGTCCCAGAGCAAAATGGATCGAAATTTGGCTGCAATTTCAAGAACCCCATTGGGGGTCCCAGCCTACTGATGGCCCACCCAAAACTGGGCTACTTGAATTTTGGGGGTTGGGCCACCCTGATAAGTCGGAAACCGTTGGTCCTAGAGCGAAACTGTTCGGAATTTAGCATCCCCGGACCGTACCCGGGCCTCCTCGGAATTCGGGGACCACCATTTTGGGGGAGTTGGCCCACCCAATAACTCGAGAACTGTTGGTCTTAGAGCGAAACGGTTCAGGATGTGGGTTCCCCAGGCTGTACCCTACGCGTGGGCCTCCTTGGAAATCGGGTACTCGAATTTTGGGAAGTTGGCCCACCCAGGTAACTCGGGAACCGTCGGTCCTAGAGCAAAACGGTTCAGGATTTAGCTTTCTCCGACTGCACCCTAAGCATGGTCCTCCTCGGAATCCAGGACCACCATTTTTGGGAATTGGCCCACCCCGATAACTCGGGAACTGTCGGTCTTAGAGCGAAACGATTCGGATTTAGCATCCCCGGACTGCATCCTACGTGTGGACCTCCCCGAAAGTCGGGTACCGTCATTTTGGGGAAGTTGGCCCAACCCAATAACTCGAGAACTGTCGGTCTTACGCGCGATCCTCCCCCGAAATCGAGTACCATCATTTTTGGAAGTTGGCCCACCCCCGTAACTCAAGAACCGCTGGTCCTAGAGCAAAACCGTTCGGGATTTGGCTTCCCCGACTGCACCCTCCACGTGGCCCTCCCCGGAAGTCGGGTACCAACTTTTTTGGAAGTTGGTACACCCCGATAACTCGGGAACCGTTACTCCTAACCCACAACGGTTCGGCATCCGGTCTCCCCTTCTATCAGGCTACCGCGAAGTTCATTTCACTGCTACTGGCGTCCCCGCTTACCATCGGGGACAATGAAATGAAATTCGCGGTAGCCAGATAGAAAGGCAGACCGGATGCCGAACCATTCTGGGTTAGGAGTAACGGTTCCCGAGTAATCGGGGTGGACCAACTTCCAAAAATGTTGGTATCCGACTTCCGGGGAGGGCCACGCGTAGGCCACAACCTGGGGAATCCAAATCCCGAACCGTTCTGCTCTAGGACCAGCGTTTCTCGTATTATTGAGGTGGGCCAACTTCCAAAAATGTTGGTACCTGAGTTCCGCCGACGACGAGACAAGGCGGAAAAACTTAAAATCACTACGGTCGCAGAAAGGGATCGTCAAACGCGCCTCCTCCCCGCTGGTGTACGTTGTTAAGCCGCTCCTTCATGACACGGCTGTAGCCAGTATGAGCCGTTCCCGCACATCTCCCCCGTCATCCTCGTCTCCACCCACATCCTCCGCTTCATCCTCTTCCTGGTTCTCCTGAACCCTCCCGGGACATCCGAAAAACCATTTACTGTTAAAAATCGCCTGTAAAACCCAGGAAATGCCCGGATTGATATATAAATATTGTAAAATAAATGAGTTGTTTTTGGAAAAAAGTGTTGTAAGTCTCGGTTATTCCGGCTCATCACCTTCACGACCTGGAGCGTTTAACCAGCTATGCGGATTTGCCAAAAAGAGCTTGTCCGCTGCCAGATTATTCAGTCCCAGTTTATCGAGACTTGGTGGTCATGGGCTGGCCGTTCTTTATGTTCCAAATTGAGAATTTCCAGGTAGAAAAACACTCACACCCGGACAATTCTCACCGAGAAAAATGATCTTGAAGTGGGTTGGCTTAGCAAATTTGAGTGAGGTTTACTCACCCAGGAACCGCAGGTTTTGGGAATGTGCTGGGGAAAATTCCATTCCAATCGCCTGTAAGACCCAGACCCTCCCCGTAAACACTGCAATTGTTGTTTTTCTTAGGGAGGGAGAACGCCCGCAATCCCGGCTTGAGATGCTTGGCTCGACGATATCCCTAAACTCCAAACATCCATTTTCCCCAAGTACTGGTATTTCCAGGTAGAAAACGTCGTAACCAGCTCATTACGGGTGGGTTGGCTTGGCAAATTTGAAGAAGCCCAAATGGATGCGAACTATTGAGGGGTGGACGGGAATGAGTGTGGTTTTTTTCTGTTAACAAACCGCGGCAAAAATCCCCCCCAGATTATCGGGTTAGTTTGACCCGATTTGAACGTCGACGAGAATGTGTGTTTCGGTTGACGAGAACATGTGTGTTTGGGTTGACGAGAACATGTGTGTTTGGGTTGACGAGAACATGTGTGTTTGGGTTGACAAGGACGTGTTTGGGTTGACGAGAACGTGTGTTTGGGTTGACGAGAACGTGTGTTTGGGTTGACGAGAACGTGTGTTTGGGTTGACGAGAACGTGTGTTTGGGTTGACGAGAACGTGTGTTTGAGTTGACGAGAATGTGTGTTTGGGTTGACGTGGACATGAGTGTTTGGGTTGACGTGGACATGAGTGTTTGGGTTGACGCGGATGCGAGCTTGGGTTCAAATTGGCATAGACTGGGATGATAGTCTGCTTAATTTGAGGGGTGAGACTGTGCCTGTGAGAGTGCATTTGAGGAAGAGGTAAATGAAGTGGTGGAGCGATTCGGTACCCGATGATACAGGGAAACCGAAAAATGAACTCGGCGGCAGCTTTGTAATGGGGCGAGAAAACTGAACTTAGCGGCAGCCTTGCGAAGGAGTCGCCGAGGTGTGAGGTTTAAGGGAGACCAGATTCCGACCCGTTTTCTACGTACCTGTCCTTAGTCACCACTGTAACGTTTTCTTTGATAATGGATTGCACTCTAGGTTCTCCAGTGGTTATATTTCATGTGTTTTGCCTTCTATGTGACTTTCTTCATGTATTTTACAATGAAACCATGTGCCACGCTTATTACTGTTTTCAAACGACACATTCAAGCTTCTTTGCCAGGCGGCTCTTCACGCTCTTCGTCACCAGCAGTCACTTTTCATGTGTTTTGCTTCATGTGCTGTTTTCGCTATATATGTATGTCTTACAACGGACCCATGTGCTGTGGTCATTTTATATCTCCTTCACGACATTACTACTATTGGAGGACACTTTCCATCCAAGCTTAATCCAAGCTGTTGACGCGCCATTAAGCCTCATTCCCCCCCCCCTCCAAGCTTAATCTCCAGGCAATACTTAACACTCCTCATGCCTTTTGTCACCCGCTGACCATTTCCCGGCTCCCATCCCGAGATTCCGTTTTGCTGCGCTATGGACATTGTTACTCAGGATTAGTGCTCTGGCAGACTGCTCCAGCATTCCGGGCATTCACTCATGACAGGTTTCCTACTTTTCACTGCTGCTCGTCTGTGTGCCTCTTTTTACGGTTCTCCGACTCACAGCCAACATCACCTGTCACTGCAACTATTCCGACATTGGTGCTCTTTGCTTCTCACCACGACTACTGTTCTCCAGGATGGCTTGTCACCTGTCGGTAGGTATGTTTATTTTGTTTCCTCAGACTGTCTGAGTCACTTTAGTCCGCGACCCCGAACCGCCTCCTGTCCTCGATCTTCCTGCATTCATTTGTGGTTCTTGAGTCTGAGAATCCGGGGAAGCCAGCTTGTAACCCTGGGGTGACCTTTCAGGTGGTCCCGCATTTTTGAACAAGGTCATGGATATTTTCAAACGGCATATAGAAACTTAAAAAGGCCGGCTGAACCCGGCTGATTATTGTTTCTGTTGCCTTAACAAAAAATATACATTTCCAATGCCTACCCTCCGTCCTCTCTTTGTCACCACCTGACTTTCTTAAAGAAGTAAGAGATGGTCTTTGGCCGCGAGCTCTTTTATACATGAGTTGGCGCATGCGCACCGGGTTACAAGCTGGCGGCCATAGTTCTTTTACTTTTAATCTCTAGACGAAATAAGCATTGGAGAACAAGACTGCTAAAATTACAGGTAATGTACGTTTCGTTAATAGAAACAAGCGTACATGCAAAATCTACTGATCTAGGATACCTGACAAAATCACTGTCATCACACAAAATCCAACAAATCAAGTAATTTGTTGTATATTTTCACTTAAAAACTCGCTTTACATTTAGACAATTTTACATTCTGGATACCGGACACTTTGGTAGATTTTGCATGTATGGAGACAAGAATAAGCCGGGTTCAGCCGGCGTTCTTAAAGTGGCACTATCACCAACTAAAAACCGAACGAAACTACCATGGCGCCATCTATTGTTAACTTTTACAGCTTGCTTCCAGGTTCACGAAGGCATACCAAATTTTCACTCAGTAATTAAGGAGGTAGTGGCTTGTTCGTTTCTTTAAAAGAAATGCCGTTGTGCATTCCTTCGCTTGGTGCAAGCAAGTGCTAGATATTACTAAATATGTATGCCTACTTTCAATCGGTGATAGTGCCATTTTAAGTTTTCTGCTGTGGAATGGAGCAGTTGTACCATCTTCCAAACTCCGCTCGCTCGTTAGATGCAGCCCTGGTTTTGGCGAGAATTTAACACCAGGCCCAAGTGCTTAAAAATAAAAGCTGGACCTAAATTTTGAATTTGGTTGCTTGTAACACGAGAAATACTGTTTTCTTCCGTAATTTTTAGCAAGAATTTAATTCTTGTTTTTAGTAACAAGCTAATCCTTACAATGAAAGGTGTGTAAACAATACATTGGCTTATAAAGTTTTTACTTTTTTTACTTTTAGGTTGGCCTAAACTCCATTTTCAAGTCTGGCATCATGACGTGTTTGGTCGCGATGAACTTTATGGTTACGGCTTTTGTCACGTACCCACTGCACCCGGCATCCACACTTTGGACTGTTTAACCTGGCGTCCGGCGGGTTCCACTCAAGAGCAGATTTGCCAGTATTTCGTTGGCGGTGGTCCGCAGCTCTGCAACGAAAATGTCATTTATAGCAGCAGCGACCGCTTTCGATTGCAAACTACTGCAATGGGTAAAGTGCACTTGGAACTAGGTGTAATGCTGCGCAATTTTGATAAATATGGTGTTGATTGCTAATAACTGTTGAGAAACCGTCGTCAAGTTTGGGTTAGACAATTTTTTTGTTTGTTTGATCCATGGTTGGTGTGATGACTTTTCAAACTTTCGTAGTAATTCTTACTATAACCAGTCTACAACCATCCGTAGGTATCGACAACGCTACGATTAACAATGCTTCTGGCATTGAGAATGCAAGCAGTACTGAGAACGTCACAGCAGAGGAATATTTAACCTCTACGATCTTGACTACTAAATTGACTACCACAGTTACACCAAAAGCTGAAGTAGCTCCCAAAACCTCTGCACCACAGCTGAGAAGTGGCTCCATGCAGCATGAACCGTGGATTTCAATGTGCGAAGGGTGTTTCTGTGACCATACCATTTTGTGTGATGTTGGTTGCTGTTGCGATTCTGACTGTGATGATAGCGATAGGCTGGCATTCACTACTTGCGAAAACTATGTGTCCAACATTAACCCAAGATATTGCCTTCGAAGTAACAGTTTATTCAAAAACCCGAGTCGTTACAAACTGGTTAACACATCTGATGACATGTTTTGTATTCTTTCCGTTGAGGAAGAAAATGTTAGTTGTTACAAGAAATATGAGGTAAGTCTCCATTCTGGTACGGATTTTTAGCACTAAAGTGATGGTACTACCCCGCATTGTGTTAGTGCATTTAAGAGGACTTACGTCAGTTCATTAATATTCTCGTGGAAGCGTACTTGTGCTCAAGTCTTTTAGGGTGTGTGAAAGACCCTATGAATTTTGAAACCTTTGTCTGTGCCTGCACCAAAATAATCTTAGTAGGTGAATAGGAACGTTAATTTGAATATCTCAATATTTTCTTTATCATCTTAAGCACAAAATCAATGAGTGTAACTTGTTGCCTAGTATGGCATTGCAAGTTAAACTCTGCATGTAAACTCAAATGGAAACAGTGTAACTTACTTTCCCAGTTGTAAAGGTGCAATGTGAGGTAGAAGTCAGTTTCTATGCGCCATGAAAATATGAATTACCTGAATTTTATTAGCATTTCCTTCCATTGAAGGCTCATTTCCCTAGAGAAGAAGTTGGCTTCACTGCCGTGCTCGCAGCCCCCATACCATCGCGCGTGCGCCTCTATACATATAAGGAGCCTTCTCAGCGATGGGCGTCAATCTTTCTTCCTAAGCAGCCACGACGCATGGCTCTCTCTCTCCAGCTCTCCCTCTTCAATACCAGGACTCAACGGATTCCAATCGGAGTCTGTTTAGGAATCCACGTGAACATCGGACTGCCTTCTCCCGAATTTAAGTTTGGTTACGTCTCTTCAGCCCGTGTTCTGCAGCACTAGGCTCGGACACTAAAACAGGATTTCTTCTCCCATTAGGAAACCACTGACTCCCAGACTCTACTCCCTACAGCTTGCTCGTTCAGTTTCGTTGTGTTTTCACACACACGGACTCCTGCCAACAGCTTCACGGCAGCTCAAGCAATTGAGCAATCAAGCATTCGGACAACGTCCAAGACTCGAAGACTACACAACCACTGACCGGGATTCGGTCTCCTCTTCTAGTACCATGGACTCCCGGATTCCTTTTGCAGCTTGTTCTTCCTTTTCACGGACTCCTACAACCGGACTCCTGCAACCGGACTCCTGCACACGGATTCCCCCAAGCACCTGTACACCAAAGCAGCTCAAACACGGACGCCCAAACACTCGATGGCTAATGGACCTCCAACCAAGATTTGTTCTCCTTTTATGGAACCATGGACTCCCAGAATCCCTTTACAGCTTCCTCTTTCAGTTTCGTTGTGTCTTCACACACACGGACTCCTGCAAGTGCCGGTACACTAAAGCAATACAGGCAACCAAGTACCAAGCATTCAGATGAGGCCCAAGACTCGAAGACCTTCTAGACTACCGACTGAGATTCGGTCTCTTCTTCTGGAACCATGAATTCCGGAATCCTTTTACAGCTTGCTCTTACATTCCATTGTGTCTTTACACACACGGACTCCTGCAAGCACCAGTACACTGACCAGCACAAGAAACCAAGCACCCGAGCATTCGGACGACATCCAAGGCTTAACGTTTAACAAGACCACCAACCAAGACTCGGTCTCCTTTTCTGGGACCGTGAATTGCAGGTCACCCGGCTTCTTCTTGCAACTTGCCCTTCGACTCCTTGAAGAGACCTTGGATTCCCGGATCCCTCTGACAACTTGCCTCTTCTGTTCTGTTTCAGTGTGATTTACACACACGGACTCCTGCCGGCACCCAGAACACTGCAAGCACAGAACACTGGAAGTGCTAGAAGCATGAACAGCAACTTGATGAAGCTTTCACAATCACCCTGTCTCCTGTCTTCCTACAACGGACTTCGCTGGCACCAACCTTGTTTCACATCTTCACTTTGGGCCCCCCCCCCCCCGGCCAACAAACCCTCACCGCTCCATGGCATTCATCTCCTGTTGACAGGAACCAGGTAGTTATTCCAAGGACTCTTTCCCGTCCCCGGTAGCCGGGTTTTCCTCCTGACGTGCCCTTCGGCTGCTGTCTCTTCTATCCCGCCCTCCATTCTAGGACCATGGAATGCGCGTGTTTCCCCAAGCCCCAACACCTGTTTCCCCAAGCCGCTACAGCAGACCTGCATCTCCTTTTGCTTCACAAGCGTTCGGCCTCTCTCCTTCTAACCTCGGTAACGTTTTGACATTCTAGGTCCAAAATAGGGAGAGGGGACCGTCACGGCCTCCAGTGCGGCCTCCGACCAGCCTCTCACGGACTAAGGGTCCGACCGGTCACCCCAATCAGATGAGCCATGGATCCGGTAAACAGAGGAGGTTAGGGACGTATTCTCTCCCTTCAGTCAACTACGGTTAAAAACTCCTCAGTTGTCAAGTTCAGATCTCCGAAGATGCCATTCACGGACACCTGGCTTTGCCTCAAGCTCCTCCTTACCCTCGAACATCGATCTCCATCAAACTGCTTTGCTACAAGACTGTTCCACCATTACCACGGAGTCCCCGTCTCCCTTCTTGCAAACATCGCCTCCTTCGGCCTTGGTTACTCCTGTCTCTCCGGCCAAACCACGGATTGTGAAGCAGTTTCTGGTCTGCACCAGGCTGCTAACTTAGCCGCCACCGACTGATCGTCGACTGCCTGTCCCTCCAGTCCGCTTCTGCTATCGCTACATTCAGTTTGGCTGTTGGTCAGCGTCTCCTTTTGTACCAGTGATTCACCTCCTGAACTTCATTTGACGGAGGGGCCACGGACCACTGTTCACGGGGTCCCTCAGCGCCTTGTCTCCTACAAGCCTTGCTCATTCGTCAACTTTCCCTTACTAGGAGACAAGAGCATTCATCTCGTCCATCTGGAGTTCTCAGTAGATTGCCTACAACCTAAAGTTATTCTAAGCCAGTCTTGCTGTGTGGTCGTTCATCGTACTCAGTCCTAGCCATCACCCCTTCCAGGGCTCCCTGGTCTCTAGACTGCTGACTTCGGTGGACACCCGGACTCCTGACTCCGTCACAAGCCCTGAGGCGGCCTGCTCTCCGACATCCTTCCGAGTTACGGAATCACGGACTCTTGGCTCGTGGACTCTCTCCACTGGACACAAACTCTTCAAGCTACGGCTTGCACACAACCTCCACAAGGCCTCAGTTCTCAAGTTCCACTGGCATCAAGACTCCTCACAGGTGATAAGAAAAACATCAGATCTCCAGCACCTGGCCCAGAACACGGTCACCGTACCCTCCTTCGAGAATCTCGCCGACCTCTGACTCTGTTCGTCACGCCTGCACCGATCGCTTCACGGGGTATTTATTTAGACTCCGAGGCAGCCGGCTCGCAGCACGGGCTCCAGCACCCTTGGCATCCACGTCCTTTGGATGAGGTCTGCTAACAAAATGTAGGTAATGGATGTTTTCATGGCACATAGATAGACAAAATACCAGTGTACGGCCTGGTTAATTTTGGTTTCTATTGCCTTTATGAAATATACATTACCTGAAAGCCCGCCAGGCCTCCCCTCTCGGTCGCCAAGATAGGCCCTGAGTTGCAGAAAGAATGACGCCCATTGCTGAGGCGGTTCTTTATGGTATGGGGGCTGCGAGCACGGCTGTGAAGCTCACTACTTCTTCTCTAGGGAAATGAGCCTTCAAACGAAGGAAATGCTAATAAATTGTAGGTAATGTTTATTTTCATAAGGGCAATACAAACCAAAATTAATCAGGCCGTACCCTGGTATTTTGTCCTTTTCATAACTTTGACCCAAAGCTTATTGTCGCTCCTTGTGTGGTGTGTTGCAGATTGTATCAATTTAATGAGAGCAACGTAGATGCTAAGACACAGTTTGCAAAATCACTGAACGTATTTTTAGTGAATTGTAAATAACATCGGTGTCACATTTATTAGTTTGAATAAATTTTGATTGCAGTACAGGGTGGTCCACAAAAAACGGACGACCCAACATCATTTTAAGTCCAACTTTTCTAGTTAGCTCCCCTCAGAACCAGGAGAAGACAGAAATCAAATTTAATGAGACATAGATTTTTGCCTTCTCCTGGTTATGAGGGGTGCTAACTAAAAAAGTTGGACTTAAAAAAGGTTGAGTCGTCAGTTTTTTGTGGACCACCTTGTTATAGTCAAACATTCTTAAAAATAAGATTTATTCTCGACATGAATTCCTGATGGGAGCAGTGAAAACTATCGTGATTCCCAGTGAGAATAAGCCATTAAAATAGATTAAGCCCAAGTCAACTACTGTAAGGTGAATGATTCGCTCTTCTGTTACCAGATGAGGTCGTACTAATTCATCGTAGCACAGAAAAGGTAACGCTGTTTCAAAGTGGTGCAAGGAAAATGTTGTTGCCAGTAATTTTCAACAAGCATAAAGCACAACCTCGCTTGTTTTCCTCAGCCACTACACTGCGAGATGGTCGGACCTTACATTTCGTTGCTTTTGGGACTGGTGGTGGGTTTCATCTCGTTGCGGCAGCGACCACTAATCTCTGAACTGTGAGCGAAGCTTAGTGTGGCTCCCCATTTGTCTTCCAGCAGAGAATATAGGCGTAGGGTGGATCAAGTTGGAGATGGTGGAGCAGGTTAGGGGCTGGATGTTCGTAAGAGGGATTTGTGCAATTTCTGAATGGATAATGGCTCATGGCCTCCAAGGTTCTCAATTGCTTGTCACCTTTGGAGTTGGACAACCATATGAGAGCCCCCAACTCCAAGTCTAGTTCACCCATCCCATTACCGGTAAATCTAGCATTATTGTCAGCGTAGATTTAATGGGGTGTGTATTCTAGGGATAAAAACATTTTCCATTCATTGGAGAATGGAGGATATTTGTATTCACTCATAACAGCAGGTGGTTATCGTGGCAGAGCGGATGACAGAAATCATCATAATTTCGTGAACAAGTTATTTGGTCGGTGACTGGAATGGATACCCTGGCTAAGTCCCTGCCAGTCTGTGTCGGCCTGGGTATAGAGGTGAGTGGTTTTAATAGTTTGGGTTCGATTCAATTTCGATCGATTTTGGGAAGAACACCTCGATTACGGTTGTTATTCGATTTCAAAATTCAATTTTTTTTCTTTTTCGATTTTAAACTTTTGTTTCTAATTGCCGAAACATCTTAACCTGTTAATTTTGCATTACATTGTCCTTAATGTTATGTTTCCCTGGAGGTTTCTCGGTTGCGTGTAACCGCCTGCTTGCATGTCCACACTGCGCCTGCCCGGCGCAGCCCTCCTCTATGAAAGCGATAGCGCGAACGCTTTCGTCATTCATTTCCCTCCAGACGTTCCTACCCGTCACCTCGCTCCCTGTTTCCCCTCCTTTCGCCCGGAATTTGGATTCACCAACGAAGATGGCCGCCGCACCCGAAGTCTCCACTTCGATTGCCGCTCGTTCTCATGCTTCTCTTCCTTTCGTCCTTGGCGACCGCTGGATCTCCACCCTTGACCTCGCCGCCGACGACACGAACATCCTTTCAGCCCACACCGAGGAGTCCCCGCTTCTAGCTGACCCCTCTCGACAACCGTCCTGATCTTTGAATGCTCGAAAGGGATGTACACCTAGCAAAAAACTCCTACCGAGAGGCGAAAAGAAACCTCCGCCGAGCCATCGCCACTGCCGATCCCCCATTGGCTTCGAACTCACCACTTGACCTTTTCCAACTCTTCCCATAGAGGCCGCAAAGTTCACCAACTGGTCGAAGACGCCTTCCAAAAGCGGACAAAAGACAACCCGATGCCGCCCCCGTCGTTCACATCCTCCGCACGAAAGGCCTGCACTCAAGACTGGGTGGCTTCCACTACCAGCCACGAAAGCCGAAAGCGTGGCTCCCAGCTTTCGCCCGATGTTGCCAAAAAACGAAAGCCCCCCCACCTGCTCCACTGCAACCTCCTACGGACAAAGATCCACCAATTCTAGGACAGCTTTCGTCCCAAAAAAGGATCCACATCCCGGACGACAATTGCAATGATCCAACCTTCCCGCTCGCATCTCTTCTCAAAACTGTTGAAGAAACAGTACCGGACTGTTTTCTCTACAAACCATCACAGTCCGCCGATGCTGCCGTCATCAACCGGGGCTTGAAGACCGGTTTTGGCTTTGCCCTCCGAGATCGGGATTCAAAACCTTGCAGTCTCCTCGGCCAGTCGACAACCCTCCTGACGTGCCTCCTCCACAATGAAGGTTCCCTGCTCGGCAAAGGCGACCCACTTATCCTGGACAAAGAACCACCAGCCCCACGAGCCGGCCGTGAAGCAAGCTTAATTTGTCCGTTTGGCAACGGAGCTACAAATCCCCGTAACTTTGACATTTATTTGGAATGTGAATTCCTCTGTAGTGAAGTAAAGCTGGATTTTGGAACCGTCCTATTCATCCCCAAGAAAGCCAACGTCCTTTATGACAACGACAAGTGCCTACGGATGAGTCTCCGTGCAGCTTCCCAGACCGACGTTTTAACACAGCAGTCAACGCTCTGTGCAAGAAGCTTTCGTCCGATGCCTGCCCCGAAGAGATCCGTAACGTTTCGTCCCTTATCACCCAACTCTTCCAAAAAGCCAGTTTTGCCACATACCATGCATTAAACTGGGAAACCAGGGCGCTTTTCAACAACACACTCCTCGTCTGAGAAATCGTTCTCAAAGTCAACCAACAACCTGAACAACTCAACAAGACATCGTCTCCGAAACCAGCCGATCCACGAGTCTGACACACTGTTCCGGGGACTAATCCCGACTCTCGCACCGCACTTAAGACATCTCACAAAAGCCAAAACCACAACAACAGAACCAGTCATCCAACCGTCCCTTTCACAGGAACAAACCTCCAAACCTCCAAACCCCCGGCCTCTGGCAGAAGATTGGAACAAATCCTCAACCACCGCTCCTGCGAACCGAAGCAACTAAAGCTCAAGCTTTCAGACGAAGAAACAACAGGCCATTCGGACCGACCCTCCACGCTCACGTCCCGGCCAACGCAACCAAAACAAACAAGCATCAACCCCGGACCGACACATCCGCTACTCGTCACCAGGGGGCAGAAGCTCCTTTCGCAAAAATCAACAATGACGCCTTTCGTCTCTCCGGCTTTCCAGTCGGCGCAAGGCTCCGGCATTTCTTTCTAGCCTGGTAAAAGATAACCCTCAACACAGAAGTCCTTTCCATAATGAAGCACGGCTTTCACCCGACAATTCTCTCGAAGCCTCCTCTCCTTGGGACTTCGCTCCACCTGTATCGGAAACGCTTTCATCTGAAATTTCACAACTCCTCAGAAAGAATGGCCATCAGAGAATGCCACAACCCGGGTCCGGGCTTTTACAGCACGATCTTACAGCACGTCCGGGCTTTTACAGCACGACCAAAGAAAACGGGAGGCCTACGGCTAATTTTCAACTTGAAACCACTGAACAAATTCATATCCAACGACCATTTCAAGATGGAACCTCTGGATTCAATCCGTCAATCATTCCAATAAAACGATCGAACAGTCTCAGTCGACTTAGAAGATGCGTACCTGCATGTGCCCTTTTATCCGGTAGCAACTAATTTTTTCCGCTTCATCTACGACCGAAAGGTCTTCGAATTTCGCTGTCTGCCTTTCGGTTTGAACGCAGCACCAAGAATTTTCACCATGGTCTTAAAACCGATTCTGGCAACACTACACCAGAAGCAAATCCAAGCGAATGCTTACTTCGACGACTGGGCACTCAACAACTAAGACCCGTCTCGTCTCAAACACAACCAGGATCAAACTACTACTAAACCAGCTAGAATTTGGAGTAAACCGAGCGAAATCACGCCTAACCCCGGCACAATCTTTCACTTTTCTCGAGGCCTCATTCATTCTACAATCGGCAAGAATTTTCCCCTCAATGGAACGAATCGAAGACCTATTAAACCACATTCGTCAATTCCGAAAGCAAACCTCCCTTTCACTCCGAGAAGTGAACTCGCTCATCTGGAAGATGGACGCAATGGCAAGCCTCGTTCCCTATGGTCGATGGATGGTCAGGCCCTTTCATCACTACCGCATCGACAACTGGTCAGACTACCAAGACCGCCCGGACACGAAGAAGCTTTTCGACGGAGACTTTCCCCACGAATGCCTCCTATGGTGGTCAGACATTACAAACCTGACGAAAACAGCACCCGTACACGAACTACCTGCCAACCGCCTCTCTTCACAGACGCATCGAACGAAGGTTGGGGAGCCCACTTAGACAATCAAGAAGTCTCGGGCTGCTGGCCATCAAACAACAAGGAACACATCAACGTCCTTGAACTTCGAGCGATCCTACTGGCTCTCAAATTTTTCCAACCCCAAGTCCAAAACCAAGTCATTTAAGTCCAAACCGACAACACGACAGCCCTGGCCTACATTCATAAAGAAGGCGGGACGAAATCCAGACTGCTACATGGTCTCACTTCGGAAATTTTCAACCTCTGCATCCAAAACAGCATCACCCTGCTACCATTACACATACCAGACAACAGGAATGTGATTGCAGACTCTCTGTCCCGGCGAAAGCCTCTGACAGGCGAATGGAGCCTCAAGAAATCCATCTGCGGATAACATCTGGGGAACACCGATGGTAGACCTGTCGCCACGAAACACAATGCCGACTTCACCCTTACCTCAGCCCGATTCCGGATGAAAAGGCAATACCAGTCGACGCCCTGACATTCCCATGGCACAACCTTTACTCGTACCTGTTCCCACCATTCAAAGTGCTACCGCAGGTCCTTCAAAATATAGAAGAGAGTCAAAGCCTCTTTCTCCTAGTTGCACCTCTATGGCCATCAGCTGCATGGTTTCACCACCTTCTAAACCTGATAGTCGACACCCCAAGAAGTCTTCTTCTTCCCGACCTTGTATCACAACAAAAAGGACCAAAGCTCCACCCGAACCTAGCCAACGTAAACTTACACGGGTGGCTACTACCATCAAACTCCTCAAGAAGGCCGGAATTCATCGAGAAGAAGCCGAACGCATTGCCTCCAAAGCAACTAGAGATTCAGCAAACCGAATGTATGACAGCCACTGGACCAGATGGATTCATTGGTGTATCACAAGGAAAATTAATCCAGTCGACCACTTCTTCCAGACCTCCTGAAAGTTTTCAGTGATCTGTTTGATCTGTTCAACAAAGACAGACTCAAAAGCTCGTCAATCCTCATTTACCATTCGGCACTAAACTCAGTCTTCAAAGCAGCAGATAAAACGAAACTCTTAGATGACTACTCCCTCTGATTTACTCTGATTCTTTGAAAACGAAAGACCTACAACACTAAGAACAGTAACAGACTCGGGCCTCTCGCTTGTCTTTCAATCCCTGTTAGAAGAATCTTACGAGCCGATGCAAGACAGCTTCCTTCACTTGCTGACACGGAAAACTGTTTTCCTCGTAACTTAGCGGCAAACTTACGCTCCGAAATTCAAGCCATATCCGCTGAACCTGCCTTTTGCATCTTCGGTCCAAACTTCTCCTCACTAACCCTACACCCTAGAGCAAGGTTTCGTGCGAAAACTCAAAAACCGTCAGAACCATCAAAACCAATAATTTTCCCGGCTTTATCCAACATCGTGGGAAATGAATCCGATCGCCTCTTATGTCCAGTCCACGCACTACGCTTCTACCTAGCCCGAACCCAACACGAAGAAATTCGCAAAGGAAGAAACCAACTCTTCCTTCCAATCGACTCCCAATCAGGCGAAGCCTCCGCCGCAATCATTTCCCGCTAGATCAAAAAGACCATCGAATCAGCTTATGACAAAAACAACACCAGCAACAGCATGAGAGTGACAGCACACAAAGTCAGAGCAGTCTCCACATCATGGGCCCACCACAATGCCACCCCAATTGAAGAGATCCTGGCTGCAGCATCCTGGCATCAACCAACAATCTTCACGTCTCAATACCTGAGAGACATATCGAGAGAAGAAAAGGGACTACACCGGCTGGAACCAATCGTCGCAGCCAGAACCGTAGTCAAGCCCCCCTTAAGCACTCAGTACGAAGCAGAAGCAAGCCATTCACTGAAGGAAGCAAGACCCATTTAACAACGGTCCTTTTCAGGGCCACCAATCACCACGAAAGAGACCAAATTCCTGTTTTCATCACTATGTTTTGAATAAGGTGCGAAATTTTGGTCAAGGCGGTGACCGCCACCTGTCTTTGATGAAGTCTTCTGTTAATGCAATATTAACAGGTGTGACGTACTCAGGGAGTAGACGATTAAATCCAAGAATAACCTCGAACCCAATTTACGCCTTGCTGCATAGCTAGTGGTTCTATGCACTGAGAACACATATTAGGCATTAAACACAAGTTGCAGCTTGGTCTGCCCCACACCAAGTTGCTTTCTGTTGTCCAGACCCTCGTATTTATGGGGGGGGGGGGGGGGGGCCGACCAAAAAAAGAAGTAGCCTGAGGCTTTACGTTGAGCAACCGCTAACAGGTACGTACGTGCCGGTTCTAGCTGGTCTGAACAATAGAGCAGGCTCGTTACCCGGCTGTTGGCGTTCGGCCAAGTTCCGGTGTAGATGGAAGTTGACTAGACGCCAATCAGCTTATGTAACTGCACGGTGCACCATGAGCATTCACTCATGTTGCGCCGTGCTATTCGTAAATATCGTGTTACAGATGTTTCGGCAATAAGAAAGTCCATTTTGCCGGCCTCCAGCCCGGCCGGCTAAAAATGGTTTCTTTTGCTGAAAACATACTTAACCAAATCCCGCCCTACCTCCCCTCTCGAGTCACCGCCTGACACATTGGGAGGAAAATAAATGACGAAAGCGTTCACGCTCTTGTTTTTATAGAGGAGGGCTGCGCCGTGCAGGCGCAGTGAGGGCATGCAAGCAGGTGGTTACACGCAACCGAGAAACCTCCAGGGAAACAACATTGAGGACAATGTAATGCAGAATTAATGTTAAGTATGTTTTCAGCAAAAGAAACCATTTTTAGCCGGCCGGGCTGGGGGCCGACAAAATGGACTTTTTCATTTTGCATCTATAAGGGCTAACCTTTGAAAAAAAATATCAAGTTTCAGTAATTACATTCTTGTAAACTAATGTTACTCCAATTCTTGAGAACTAAACTCTGAATTGTATGTTCATTTATTACACAAAACTACATTTTGGTATTACCCAAAGTTAAAAAGCAAGCTTCCATCTTCCCCCACCCCTCCTTTTGAATAGCACCATCCTTATATTTTATTTTGTCAAATTACTTCATTCATTGTGCATGTTTTGGGGACTTCCCCTTAGTTGATTGTTAAACTTACATTGAAGTCTAAAATGAAATCTTGCTGTTGCAATTTTAGGGCATGTTTTCGGGCAATGGCTAAGTTTACACCAATGGTTAACATGGTACCGTACATAGTTGCCACGTAAAACGAAGTCATTACAAACTGATGAAAGTTAATGTTTTACTTGATTCTAATTTTTGTGATAAACTTTATTTAAGTGTATTTATTAAAAATATTTCACAAAATAGAAAATAATTCATCTCGTTTTTCCATAATCAAACTTTTCGAGTTTGATTTGGACGGATTCGACTTCGACAGCGTAGTAAAATCGAAATCGAATCAAACGTTTCGATTTTCGTGCAGTCCTAGGCCTGGGTAGTGTGAGACTACCACACGTCTTCAATAGCGTTGGCAACTATTCTGGGATTCCTGCCCCATACGATGACGGAGGTTTGCCTTGTGGAATCTCGGTTTTTCCTTGCCCCCGACTACACTCGTTTCCTAAAACATCTGGTAAGGTACAAAATTGAGCTGGTTCATGTATACAGGGAGTTACTTAAGATTATATAAGGCTCCAACAGATTTATTGAAAAAAAATATTCTAACTCGCAAACTTGCAAACTTGCAAACGTTTTTTTTTTCTAGGTCTTGACAACTGAAAAACAGTATGAGAGAGTTACTGCCAAGCATGGGGTTTCACTTGAATTTTCTAAGACGGACATCAAAAGCAAATGGCCAGAAACAAAACATGGGCTGCCAATTGTTGCTGAAGTAAGCGGTGAATACAAGTATTTAGGTAGGTGTGTTGTAGTGGCAGGGCTCGAAATAAGCGGTATTGCATCGCAGTTGCTATGCAAAAATTAAAATGCATCGCAGTTGTTCATTTTTTGTCCTGTTTCCTCCGCATTGCTCCAGTAAGTAGAATCCTTGCCTGTTGAAAGTAAACAATCTTTGACGATTGCTGCCAACTTGCGCATTCCCCTCTCCCTTCTGCAGTTCAACCCCTACCCTCGTCTGGCTACGGTCAGAAACAAGCAGCATGGCGGCTGCAGTTACGTAGATGTAGTAGACATGGAAAGACAGCCATCGTTGGCTTTTCAAAAAAATCGTTGAAGATAAATGGAACATGGTTGGAATTTTGAATTTCTGGAAATTTGGTCGCAAGCATGTTTTGTACTTTGCTTAAGAAATATGAAGGCTTAATAAATGGACTTAGGAACTTAAAACGATGCATTTATCGATGAAGTGCAAGGCGCTGCAATAAAAAAAAAGGCGACCTAAGCAAGTACGTGCAGTCTGACATGCAAAGCATGCAACCATCTTGACATCATGGGAAATTTAAAGGGCTTAACACGAATCTTCTGGTCTTCAAAAAATGCTTGTTTAGAGAAACAGCAAATTTGTAAACTTTAAAGAACACCTTCTCAGTAAGTGCGAAAGTATTATTAATTTATTTAACTGTATTGATAGTGGTGTGCTTAAACATTAACTTTCATATTTAATAAAGATTTGAAAAAATACATTTTAACAAGGATTTGAAAAAACGACATTTAAAGAAAAAAACAAAATAAACTTTAAATAATTTTTTTAAATGCTAATCAATTTTTTTGCCATAATTCTAGCCATGTATTGGGTTACCCAACACTGTTCTACACTTATAGTTTTGGCTTTCTTCTCCGTTGTCTGTTTTCATAACTGGTTTCCTTACAATGATTGAATTTCTCACGCATGAACAGTTTGAAGGCAAGGCAAGCATTGGTCAGAAAATTGGGGTGCTCAGTTTACTAAATTGCTACTCAGGTCAGACACTAATACGCTTTTATTACATTCCGAACTGGTAATTTGCTGGGACTGTATAATGATTGGTGGTCACATTGCACAGTTTATTTTATTGCAAGTTTTCACCACAAGATGTTATTGCTCGAGTGCAAAAACTATCTTGAAGTGTAAAGCCAAAATATTAACAGTCGAGGTTGTTTCTTTTTAATTTAGAGTTAAGTTAGTGATTTAAATGTCTTAAAAAGGTTAATTTTGCAGTGCATTAACCACTTTCTTTTTTTATCTTAACTGCAGTCATGGTTTTTCGGTCATTGTCTATCGGTAAATCTTACGAACTCCATTTCTCAGCCTCTGTTGCCACCAGTCGTCTCGTGCATCAATAATGGCATTTCATTTCACAGCTGCTGTTTTGTACAACAGTATAACCATCTAGTCTTTTGTTAATAGCGTTTTCTCACCAACAGAAAGTTGTTTTGCACAATAGGTCAAATTGTCCATGCTTTTTATTGTTGAATATTGTCGAATATTTGAACATTTAAGCCTACAAATATTTCAGATCGTATTAAGGTGAAAAGTGTTAATAAACTTGCGAAATAACTAATTTAACATCTTCAATGTAACACAATTGCTCTGGCAAACCTGATGCCCACCCCTCCCCCTCCCATAATGCTTTAAAGTCAAAATCAAAATCTCCATGGTAACACCATCCCCTTAAATTGTAGTCCTTTTGCTAGAAAATAACCTGTATGTTAATGGAGCAACAGTAACAACACTGTCCTAAAGAACAAATACTGTTTATTACAGTACTTTGAAAGAGCGATCGAAGACATTATAGTTCATCAAATTATGCAAAATAAAAAAAAATTCAAACAGCATCTGCTAATTTCAATGACCAATTTCGTCTGTAGTAGGCATTTTCATTTGCATTTCCTACAATTTTAGAGGATTTGAATGCTGCAGTTGACGTAGCCCCTCATACTTGTCGGGCTCCTTGCATTACGCCTATGTTCAATCTGCTCTGAGAGCTAACTTTGCACGATATTCCGTATTGTAGGGTTGAGTGAGGTGTGCGTATTCTCTCTAAATGTTAGATGGCAGGTGACTCAAGGGCCCTTAAATGTCTTATCACTTACGGAATTGAAATCCGGAAAATGTTCGTTTAGTGCCCATGTGATGGCAGGCAATGCTGTTTTCGAACACGTTGTTGACGGTGTCAGAGACATGCTGTTTAACTCTTTCACCTTTCTTCTTTTTTCCGATGTAAACAACTCGTCACATCCCTCATTTGGCACCAAGCAGACTCCTTTCTTCTTGTTTGGCAAGCTTCCGTAGTCAACCAGCTCACCCCGCTCACCACTTCGCTCGTCCTTCTTTGCCAGTGGGTCAGGAATTGGTTCAGCTTCGCATCTGGTGCCTTCTGGTGATTCAGTGATTTTTGCGCAAGTGAAAACACACAAGACCAATCTGCCACTCAGGCTAATAACACCAGCCAAGGGCGTCCCCTCACAACACCTAGACTGGTTGCTTGCAGAAAGGCTTGTAGTGTATGTTAAAAATAATGGTCAACTACAACACACTGAATACAAGACTAGAAGACTTCTTGACAAGTGTAAAGAATGCCGTACTCAATGAAGATGCAATATTGGCCTCCTCGATTTTGAGAAATTATTTCGTAGCCTAAGTCACAGACTTCTACTCGAAATGCTTGAGATGTCAACAACGCAATTTGACGTTCCGGAGGAGGAATTTGAGAAAGATAGAATGGGACTGAAAGTGTTGCTAGCATCCATTTACGTCGGCTTCAGAGGAAAGACTTTCTTACAGACATGCAGGACACCAACAGGATTTTCTTGTTCGCTTATTTTGGCTGAGATAGTACTTCAATGCCTCGAATTTTATATTTGTGAAACTTGAGCCAGACATGGTGCGTTGGAAAAGGTTTGTTGACGATGTGCTTGCGATCCTAAAGCTTGGAAAGGTTACCCAAGTACTTCGAAAGCTTAATGAGTAGCGGGAAAAATTGAATTTCACTTGCAAGCAGGTGGAGGATGACACCAGACCATTTCGTGATGTATTGATTAATCATAATCGAGATGGTTCACGTACTTTTAGTCTCTATTTGAAACCATCATCGACTGAGCGTGGGTTGACTTTCGATTCAGGACACCCAATAGTCCTACTTTGTAATATCACCAAGAATGCATTCATCAGCATCGTGAGGGAATCTAGCAATAGGCAGATAGCTGATCTACATCTATTTTCTGCCAAAGGAAGGTTTATTAAGCACAGATTTACCCCCAGTATACTAAGTAAAATGATCCGAGAGGTCAGATGGACAGAGTGAAAGTGCATTTGGGACTTACCTATGTGAGAGGACTAATAGAACGAGTACAGCTTGCGTTGAAGAAATATG
Organism: Lithobius niger; assembly: GCA_023313725.1. Taxonomy (NCBI): domain Eukaryota; kingdom Metazoa; phylum Arthropoda; class Chilopoda; order Lithobiomorpha; family Lithobiidae; genus Lithobius; species Lithobius niger. The sequence continues at coordinate 20,953 of JAHWFP010125609.1, read as the reverse complement.
GCCTGAAGTTGTATACAGTGAAACCTCTTTATAAGGATGTTCAAGGGTCCTTGAAAAGTAAAATGTTATATCAGGTTTATTGTTATAAACAATCACTTTTGCATGTATTGCAGCTTAAAGAGCCTCGAAAATAGCATTGTTATAACAGATTTATTGTTGTAAGAGGTATTGTTATAACGAGGTTTGACTGTAATACTATATTTAAAATGGAAACAACCTGAAATCGATGCTCATGTGAAAACATGTAGAACACCATGTGTATGAGGCTGTGAGATCAAGAGAGAAAACGGTGAAGGAAGATGAGCTCGGAACTGTTCCAAACACGGTTGTGGGCATGTATCGAGTGCCATACACTGAATGCGATGCTGCGTACATTATGTAGGTGAGACACGAAAAGGAAGACACTAGTGTGCCTGAGCCAGCATACGGCAGATGTCACTACAAGACACTGGCCACACGATTGGGTGGAGTAAAACGGCAACTCTTTTAGTCTCGAATTCTAGGAGAGATCAACATCTAATCACTTGCTAACCAGCACTAATTAGCAGTCCTTAATGAACCTACAAGGCCCATCTATTCCAGGAATCAGTTAGCCATGAGTTTGGCGAGCGTCTAACGCGAAAGTGGCACAAAGAGAGCATGAGCGCGTCACTACCCATTACCAACCAGCGACGTCGTCTGATAACGAACAGGGCAATAGCAGAAACAAGGCTGCAAACAGTAAGAAACACTAATTATGAGAGCCTGACGAATATAGGAGGACTGAAATTAACATCTTTTCATCATAGAGCCTATCTAAAATTTGCGAAATACGATTGAGTATTTCCTGTTTTGAATTTAAGTGCTAATCGTATGAATCTGAACTTAAGACATTCAAAGTACATAATACAATGGTTAGCTTATTAGCCAGTGAATATTCACCTTCATTAAGGGCAAGGCTTGGTGGTAGCAAGAAATTTTAGTTGTTTGACAGGTAAAACAGCATATACATTAGCAAAATAAAGGTAAGTATTTTAGTACAAATAAAAAATAATTTTATCTTTAAATTAACATTTTAGACACCCTTTTGGTTTTGTTTTACGGAGAGATGGTTTGCAGTGAAGGAAGAATGTGTACTAACCGTATTGTGCAAATTGTCAACAGACATATTGACCATGATGTTAGTAGGTCCTCCTGTTTTCACCAGGCAAATCTTCAAATGTTGCTTCCTGTAAATGTACATAATCCTAGTGAGCCTAGTTGCAGATGTAATTTGAATTCACACGCGTGTTGCACTGTGATGGATTTGGTAGTGACGCTTGCAATAAACATAAAAATAAAAACTTGTCCTCTGTTTAGTTTGCAGCTTCCCGGGATAAAATAGTGTGTGTACTTCTATGTAAGTTCGAGTGAATACAAATCAGCATTGTCATTCACGAACGTCAGCATTTCGGACGATGGAATCAAGTTCCCATATTTTGGTGTCAATTTTACATTTCGTTCTTGCAGGTTTCCCTGGTTCTATAGCTGGCAAATGTGCAGGAGTGGATCCAGTTTTGTACTTAGTTGATCAGGAATCTTCTTGTTGTACACTACTGAACTTGGCTAAAAGTTGTGAAATAAACGGTCGTCTAAGTGCTCTCACGTACCAAAAAGATGTGAGACTTGTTATGGTGAGTTCTTTAGTGATGCTTTCTCTCAGTCGCTTTTTAATGCACGACTGAAAACTACGCACTGGTTTAGGGTTTAAAAATATCGTAAATATCGTAAGTATTGGATATATCCTTAAATATTTGGTATTTTTATACACGTTATGCAGTATGTATCAAAAATCCTGTCTAGTGCAAATAAGTTGCAGTGGAGTGGGTAGAGGTCGTTAATGGCGACACACCTGTGTGGGAAGTCGACTATGTTGAATATAATTATGAGACCCAAAGTGATCTTGGATATCGCTTTCAAGGTCATTTAAAGTGTATCATCTAAACTACGTAAGATAGGGGTTATTAAGTAAAGTTTTAAAAGAGACATCAAACTATGCCCATACCAAGAATTGAAATAAAAATTTCATACACCAAGTTTTCCCGCGAGTGGTCTTTACCTGATGCAAACATTTTCTATCTCTGGTGGTGGCTCAATCACCACAACAGCTCGTTTCGTGGATTGGGGGTGGGGGAGGGGGTTGGAAGTATGGGACATAAATGCAATAATCATGCGTCGATTCCGGCAAAAGTGAAAGTGAAATCGTGTGGCTGTTATGTTAGCCAGATAAATAATAAGTACAAGAGATAAATAATAATTAACAAGCTGTTTTAAGTTTTTTTGTTTTTTTAAACTACTGCAAATAAGAATAATTTCTGGATCCGAAATCTAATTCTGATACTGAAAAAGTGGATCCTACTTTTCTAAATTTTTGCAAAAAGAATGGAAAAAGTTTAAATTGGCTACACGAATGGAAGTAGACGTATTTTTCAAGACACGACTCATGCTCAAATTCAAAAACAATCCCACCGATTTGCGAAGTTTCGACAGGCTCCATTGACTAAAGATGGAAAAGTATAGTCCTGTGTTCATCAGGCACCACAAGAAGTTTATTTTACACAATTTACATTATTCACATTGTCCAACGTGCATCGGTCGTTGTGGAAATAGCAGATGACTACGACGCAACTTTGGCACGTAGAGTCCCATTTTTACGAAGTGGCGCTCGCTGCTTCTTACTATGCCACTTTTTCATAAGGCGTTCTCCCAGTTCTCTGCTGATGAGATGCTGGATTAAAGGGTTCGAGGGGGCTTGCAGATTGATAAGCACTGAACCTCAGGATATTTCATGCTGGATTGCCAGGGAATCAAGGCCCCCTCAAGTGCATGTTTATTGGAATTTGCTTCTAGGAGTGTTTGTATGCCTGGAGTTAAACAAAAACACTCCTAGAGTCAAATTCCAGAAGAGACATGCATTTGAGGGGTCTTGAATCCGTGGCAATCCTGCATGAAACATCCTGAGGTTCAGTGCTTACGACTCTGCAAGGCCCCTCTCACCCTTAAATCCAGCATCTCACAGCAGAAAACTAAGGGAGGCTACGTGCCAGTGTCGCGTCGTAGTCGGCTTGCTATTTCCACAACAAGCTGTGCACACCTGACAATGTAAATACTGTAATGTAAATCTTGTAAATAAGCTTATTGTGGCAGCCTGATGAAGACAGGAGGACTATTTTTTCCATCTTTAGTCAGTGCAGCCTGTCAAAAATTCGGAAGTTGGTAGGATTAGTTTGTTTTTGAATTTGAGCGGGATTTTGTGTCTTGGAATTTTTCAAACATTCAAAGTATGACGGTTCCTTTTTACTACATATTTTTGAAGTTCTTTTAAAAAATTTTGTTAATTATACCCCACTTCTACAAAATCGGAATCAGATTTTGGATCTAGAAAAGTGGTCCCGATTGGTACGCTTTTTTTCCAAAAGTTTTGAAAAAAAATAGTTTGACTTGAATAAAATAATTTTGCCACCAAACTGAACTGATGTTAATCAAGTCTATCAGCCAAAACAGACCTGCATCCAGTGATCTTACCCTACCGATCATTGGACAGATTTTATCAAACTTCTCACCGATACAATCGTAAGTACAAAAAATCTGCACCAGTAAACTGTAAAGTCTACGTTTCTGCTGTGGGTGTCGAGGTTTCTACCCGGGAGTCTAGGTTTCTGCTTTCTGTGGCAAAATAAAAAGTTCCTAAACATGTTGCTCATTTTCTGAAAATTTTCGTGTGGTTTAATTTTCAAATTTTTTGCAAAAAATTATTGCTTGTCTTTTGCTTGTTTTGTCGTGCATGTCTCTGGAAAAAGTGAGTACAAACCGAAACATTTTAGCTATGGATGCTTTGTTCTCCAGAATCTTCATTGTTCGGTGAAAGTCTGTAGGAAAAAAAATATTCAAAAGTCTCCAGTTTTTGACACCAGGGAAAATTCCACATAGGCATGCGAATAGCACACACTTATTTCTCCTCCTCACTTCATCACCATCAGCACTAGTAGAAGTCCTAACATTTCTTTGCTTTGACCTGGTTCTACCCAGATTTTATCAAATGTCCCGGCAATTTTTCCTGCACAAGGAATATTGCTTTTCAGGAACAAGGAACATTACTTTTCTTTTATGACTACAATTTCTGCAAATGTGGTTCTATTAATTAATTTTTTTGTAATTTTCCTGTACTCTTGAAATCGAGTTGTCTAACTGGAAACGTCCAGGAGTTGTTAGTTTTTACATCTGCTAAAAACATTGTTAACAGAACTACTGTACTATAAAACTCATAATCAACAGTCAAATGGTTTCTAATTTCCGCCATAAGCGCTCAATTTCACAAAGAAGACGCTCAACACAGTCTATAATAAAAACAGTAGGGGTACTGTTGAAAAGGCTGTGCGAGTGTCGTCTTTGTGAAATTGAGCGATTATGAAGGAAATAAGCCATTTTGCGTAAGTGCAATGTCAGGATTTAAGTTCCTGTCATTCAAGTACTTCTATTTTATAAAAAAAATAATAAATAAAATAAAATTCTGTCGAGACTAATTTCTTTGTGCAAAATCTCAGAATCGCAGAAACCTGGACTCCCTGATAATAACTTTAGGCGAATGTTACTGTTATTGTGTGCTCGTTATTTGTAAGTTGCCAAGTCTAGAGCAGTGGTTCCCAACCTTTTTCAAACTGTGCCCCCCCCCTCCCTAAAAATAATTTTTTCTGCGACCCCACCCCGAAAGTAAATTCCTTAGTCCGTCGGTTTCACAAATAGGGGGTCTGCGGGAGCGTTGTGCGCTCCACCAGTGGAAAGCCAACGCTTTTTTTTGGATTTTCAGCATTTTAAACGTTGTCATTTGCTAAAAAAAAAATAGCCCTCGTATTTTATAGAATTATACAATATACATAATCAATAATCATTATAATTCCTAATTATCACATAAGATAAGAAATATCGTTTACATTTACATTATCAGAACTTGCGAAGTATCATAATTAACATTAATGAGATGGTTGTAGTGGTTTTTTGGACATTCACGAATGTTTGGCTCAATATCACTGAAAGATTTAAAAAAAACTAAAATAATTTTTAAATGAAGCAAGCAGTCTGCATTAAAGACTGTCCTTGTGAGGAAACATAATACACTAGTCTGAGAAAGAAAGAAAAGACTACTGCCCCGACTGGGACTCGAACCCAGGACATCCCGTATACTAGCCGGGCGCTCTAACCACTGCGCTACCGGGGCGGGTACTGGCTACAGGCTCCAGCCGAGTGTATCATGTTTCTTACTTCCTGCAAATACTTACCTTCAGTAATTATGCTAAAACCACCTTTTTACGCTAT
>JAHWFP010125609.1:0-10622 GCA_023313725.1 Lithobius niger | reverse complement strand
ATAGCGTAAAAAGGTGGTTTTAGCATAATTACTGAAGGTAAGTATTTTAGGTAAGTAAAAACTAATTTTCACTAGTTAAAATTTTCGTTTCCTCACAAGGACAGTCTTTAATGCAGACTGCTTGCTTCATTTACCCTTTACCTTGTGATTTCTTTATTTATTTACTAAAATAATTTTTATTCCTGCTTGTATCGTGACCCCAGAGAGGACGCCCGCGACCCCAGTTGGGGTCCCGACCCGTAGGTTGAAAACCACTGGTCTAAAGCAACTGACATATTTATAAGAAGAATAACAAGAGATAACAGGAGATAAGAAATTCCTTATTTTATCCGGCCTACCGATTGCTAATGCAGAAAATTTTATGAAAATTACGTGCCTTTAACCCCAAGTTGCATACAATTGCCTGAAGGCAACAGTTGACTAAATGCGAAAAAAGTCTCAACTCACACTGCAAGCTTTGTGAGGGGGCCCCAGGATCCCAAGCAAACCAAGCAGCAACAGAGCAGTGGTCAGTGTCTCAGCTCCAAACCAAGAGAATGCTGGTCCGAATCCCACGACTGACCTATCATAATTATGGTGCTTAAAAAATATATCAGAAATTAATTCATGAAACTAATGGTTAACAGAACCTAAGATTGTTAATAACATTGCGTCAAAGGAAAGTGAAAATAAACATACGTAATGTAACTAACTTGAAAAAATATTTTGTTCTTAATTTTCTAGTTCAGTTTAGTTTATTCTGCAGTGTACAGTACTCACAAAATTGTTTTTACAGGGACAGAGGCGCATTCCAGTCGAGCCGTGTATCTGTTTACCGTCAGGGAATTGCACGAAAGAGATACCAAGACCTCTCTTCGATGTGTCGACAAACACGTGTTTGAATGTGGTTTCGCAAGTACAGTATGTAATAGTTCGTAGTGGTTCCACTGGAATCGAAAACGTACGTGCCTTTTTCGTTTTGCAAAACCTTACAGTTGAAACACCTAAATTACAAAGTTGGTGCCAGACTTTTAAAGTCAATTACAAAAGAACAAGCAGTGCTAACATATCAGCCGAATGTCATCCAACTTACCTCCAACCATTAGTTAAAAGAAGTGGCAGGCCTGGGTATTTTGTGGGAGCTCCACTTTTGATGGGGAGAAGAAATGGAAATACTGTCAACACATCATCTATCTATACACTTACTCAACGTACTGGTCACTGTAACTTTACGAGTATGATACAATTTGGGGAGAACACTAAAGCCAGCTGTGCCTTAACCAGTGAATACTCTCCAGATTCACTCTGTGACACACTTAAAAATTTAACGCAGGACCTGTTCACTCCCAGTTTGGATCATGTTGGGATGTTCGGAAATGCGTCGTCTGAGCAGTTGCAAGATTGGGTCCCACTGCTCCGCAGAACTGTGGGTGATGTCGCAACTTTAGGATCTGACAGTGCTTGCAGACTTATTACTGATGCTAATCTTTTAATAGCATTTGCTCACGTTGGACCGAAATCAAATCCTCAGTCAAAAATTGTTGGTGCTGCTCTTACCAAAACTGTAAAACCATTTCTACCATTTTGTCAGCAGCTCAAGTGCAATTTTCAGAATAGTTCCGTGCACGTTTCCTTTAGCGTATCATTTGTTCAGGTGTCTTAACAGAATGCTCGTTAGATTGATAGTAATGGAAGCAACACCTGCCTTTCCGTCCAGATGTGTTTGCACCCTGAGGTGTGACTTAACGTGGTGTGACTTAACGTGAAAGCCTTCAAAAGATAAAGTGCCTTTGTCACAAATGCCCAAGCCATGCAGTTTAGCTCAACACCATAGAAGGTTTAAAAATGTATGCTGTTATTCTAGTCTCTTATATATTAGTCTGCACTTAGGTTTAATATCGCAACACAAATTACTAACAAAAAAACGAAAGCAAGGGTTTAAGGTGGTGTGGGTCTACAGATGTTTTCAAAATTAAACTAGCTTGTATTTAATTATTGTTTAGTTTAACTTAATTGTAGTTTACTTTTGATTTGGGCTGGAAAAATGAGCAAAAAGTTACCAGATGGTGGCGCCCTCTGAAAACTCTGACGGAACTAATCTGAATGAATGTTAAACATTTCAGTAGGGACTTTTAGAGTTACAAATTGTCCTCCCCAACCCTATAAATTCTTGGTAACAGTAATTGCGAGGTGATGCAAGTGGTGCAACTCCGTGTTCATTTTAGGCCATATCCTTCCCATATTCTCTGCCTTGCCCAGACCGATCTTCTCTGTTCATTTAAAGGATCCAGGGCGACGCTTTATTCTTTATTGATGTTGCCGCTTATAACGTTCTGTTACGTTGTTATTTATATATTTGTTGTCCACCAATTTAAATCACAATGCAAATTCGTCTTAAACTATGAAGGTTCAACATACTGTATAGTGTATAGTGTATAAGGCTGTTCCGATCACTTTTCTTAGTGTGAATCTGATACGATACTGACACCCAAGGTACTGGCAAAACTGATATTGGTACTGAAACTTAACAGAAAAGCAATTTAAGCAAGTAGCTCAAAAAAAAAAAGGTCGAATTCTGTGACGTGTGGAAGTAATGAACAGAGATATGCGAATAGAAAATAGTAACGTATTTGAGTGCCTTGTAATGCAGAATTTTCTTACTTTACATGTACGCTTCCATACAGTGGTGTGATGAAGTTCGGGTGGACCGTTAGTCAGAAACCTCGTTGCCCCCTCTCTCTGCCTAAATAAAAATAAGTTTTGTACAAACATACAGGGTGGTACGACCCAAGATTTTTAAGTCCAACTTTTCTAGTTATCGCCACTTAGAACCAGGATAGGACAGAAATCAAATCTAATGAAACGGGAAAATTTCTGTCCTCTCCTGGTTCGGAGGGGTGCTAACTAGAAAAGTTGGACTTATCTTGGGTCGTCAGTTTTTTTTTTTTTGTGGACCTCCCTGTCTGTATGCCTGTGTATGTGTTAACTGGTTACGAGCCATATTTCTCCCCATTTGTCCAGGTCGGGTACCAGTCATATACTGGTTAAACCCAAAATCCATCCTACAAACGTTCTAGTATAAATTTAGAAGTTTGTACTTATTGGTAAAAATAGAACGATGTGCATTTGCTTTCAAAAGGCTCGTTTAAATCATTTACGAATAATAGGACCAAGAAAATTAAGTAAACAACTATTTGTCACTGAAATTTGCCAGGTAAATGAAACCAACGTGGAAAAAATTTGTTTAAATTCCGTAAAATTTCAATAAATTCTTTAGCGTTTAGGAACGTAGAGTAGGACAAAGAAAGTAAATAATCGTCAATGAAACCGGCAGACAAGTGATACCAACGTGAAAAACATATTTAAATTGCGTAAAATATCAATAATTCCTTTTGCACTTACGAATGTAAACAGCACCAAGAATTAAATAAGTAATGTCACTGCAATTGGCTAGGCCAATAAAATCAACGTGTGAAAGATTCTAGGACTATCCTAGCAAAATTGTCCCATTCCGTCACGTGATAACCTTAGGAGATAAAAAGGACTTTAATTTGACGGCTTCCCTTTTCCGCTGACAAAAAACTTGTTTAAATTGTGTAAAATCGCACAAATTCTTGTTGCGTTCTGTGAGCGTTTTAAGGATGACGTCATCACGGAATTAGCAATTTTCCACCCCTTTCCCTATGTTCAACAATTGCCATCAATTGCCTACCCTTTCGTCCCCAAATCAATACTACAATACGGGAAGAAATAGTTTACTTATACTAAAACTGAAGTCTTGCGCCTTTAGGTTATTTTTTTGGGAGATAGGAGAGGTTAGAAAATTCTGGGTCAAGTCAATTCTGTGGGCATTTTAAATTTCCACATAAAAGAAACCGTAATTATGCAAAATGTAAAAATTATGTAGAAAGTGTTAATTTCTTCTTGTGTCAACTCGATGCTTAACGTCAGCAACTGGCCACCCCCTCCCCAATGCAAAAGAAATGCAAAATATGACCAAGAATTAAACAAATGGTTGTCACTGAGACCGGCCATTAAATATGTTTTTTTTCCCCCCACATTTTAATATGTTTAACTGTCAAGGACACATTAAATGACGTTCAAATTGTTGGTGCGACTCAGCCAAATTCCTAAAAAGAAATGTAGGAACGATTAAAAAGAAAAAAAAAACAGTAAGTCTATTTAATAATAATAATAATAATAATAATATTTGGTTTGTCACACCCAATATAGTGTGAAGGAAACGGCAGGGCCAAGGTCTCTGACCAGGAATAAAGGTACTGTAGTTTTAAAAAAAAATGGAAAACGTTATTCATTTTCGGTGCGTAATAGTTGATCGTACGAATGTTGAGTCGGGAAGTTTGTGTGTTTTTTTTTTAACTACATGTTGCTACGTAGGTGGCAGACCTACCTTGCGTACAGCATACTTACTTACCTTGTTCCCAACCACAAACTGTGACGTCATATGACGTAACAGAAAAATGTGCACTAGTAGTCTGATTTTGAATCAAAATACATTTTATTTGCAGATAAAATTAGGCCTACACTTCGCAACCAAAGAAAATTCGTTAGTTTGTGTCGGGCTAACTTGTCACGTGGCTCTAGTAGGGATTATGTGGATATACCTTTTTAGCTGCCTTTTGGTCGGCTACATTTTTTTCCCTTTAACTTGAAAAATCGTTTGGTTTATAGGCTAAATAAATATAAAATTCATTTTGCAGTAAAACCTCAAAAAAATTATACAGTAATACACAAAAAATAGTTGTGTAGAGAGTAAGGCTGTACCACTCGGCTGGTTTCCTTCCTATCCCATCTTGATCCAATCATGTACCGATCATAAACAAAAATTGACATTTAAAAGAAGCAATAAAAAGTTGTGTGAAAATCAATACACATTTTATTTTTATTGAGATGGTAAGTTTGGTTACAGATAGCATTTCAACAGCTTCATTGATCTCAGTACCGAGTTTTTTTTTGTAAACAAATGCTAGCTTTTTAACTTTTTCTGGTTTTAACGACGAGCGGGTTGGCGACACTGGCACAACTGCTATTACGTTTCACCTGGCTAGGCATTGTGACAGTTAAAGACAATCTTCTCTTGTACAGCTAAAATGATGGTTTCTCGTTGATACAGTGGTGTGTCTGTTCTCTCTCTGCACTAACGTGCATGGTGCACCAGCTCCAGTACTGAGCAGGCGCACCGTGCTCTACTCTTCAGATGTGAGTGGTAGCTAATCCTCTCACTCTCCCATCTCGGGGCTTTATCTCGCGTATACTTAGGTGACGAAAGTAAAACAAAGAGTATATAAGAAAAGATATCCGATGTCCTTGGAAAATTTATGCTGTCTGCCGTTGTTCCTTCGAATTGCGGTTGGGGAAAGGGATTGGGGGGGGGGGGGTTTGTATTGCCGTCGGGAGAGTTTGGAACAGACGTAACACCCTTTTCAAAAGCTTTCTATTCACTGAAAATCGTCCACAGACTCATTACTGCACACGACCGTCACATTTTCGGCTGTTCACATTCTTTTTTAAAAGGTAGAAGTTGATCATGCTCCTATTGACGATGCTCTTTTAAGCACCATTTGAGGTCAGAAGTTCATTACAGACCTGTGTCGCATCATTCACTTCTCATTCTACTTGCTCGACCATGTTGTGTGTCTCCTTCCGTCACCAAATGGGAGGGCCATACACTCTTTCTTTGTCGGATCGTAATGGTAGCTTACTTTTTGGGCCCTCCACTGCTCCTTATTGAAAGGATTTCTTTTCTGCACATTACTTCGCGTTCGCTCTGTTCTCGCTTGAAATTTGACACTGCCACACTCCTTGACACGCCCGCGAACTGGGCCTCCTATCTCTACCAGCAATTCTAAGGATGGGAAAGAAATAGGACAGGTGTTGGGGTGGGAGTTACACGTAGTGATACAAAGGTGGTTGGGGCAACCCAGAACTAAAATTGTTAAAGACTACTTGAAAATACACATATGACATTATCTATAGTATCACAAATGTTACCAAATGGTGCTCAAACTCAAAATGTCAATACTCCTCAGTATCATGAATTTTCGATAGGCATTATGTGGCACGGCAGCGTACCGGGTTGGCACTGCAGCCTCCGCGGATTCTGATCTCTCACTGTTCGGGCCAAACCAATCACACTACTCAGTCTATTGCCACGGATACTCTGGTTTATTATTCACATCTGCTCCAACGGTTACAGCTCGCAGTTGGATGGGGGTCAGTCACTCGGCTTCCCGCTTTCTCATGCTCGGCCATCCTGCCTCGTTGGTGGCGGCAACGCAACTGACTCCAGACCTAGATCTGGGGCCCTCAGAGGCAAGGTCATGGGCCATGGCGACCCATAAGGTGAAGGCAAAGACAAGGCCAGCTGGGAGTGAGGGACACCCCTTGACATCCTCCCCACCCACAATTATGTTGGCCTCCGGACAACATAACCAAGAAATTGCAACGAGCCAATACAGAACACACATCAGAAGTTTAATCTTTGTAGCCCAATTTCCAGTTTGCTTACACAAAGGTTGAAAAACTCCTTCTGAACCTACCTCATGAGGTGCCCACCAATTTCATGTAATAAAGTTCTTTAAAGCTTAAAAGTTATAGTCATTGGTTCAATTCACGGTGTAAACAGTCGCTTCCTCAGTTGTAGTCTACAAAGTGCTAGCCATTCTCAACCCAAATCTGTATTTTCATGTACCAAAAGTCGGTGGCTTTAAAAAAAATTTTTTTTTTATAAAAGCCGATTGAGTAATTAGCAAGTGATTCATAATAGCCTACCCAAAAAGTTAAACATTAAAGTAACCAATTCAGCAGGAGTCGAAATATTCGGATGCACAGGGGCAAATTGCACTCCAAAATCGCACTTTGCACTCCAGAAGCAACTGCTTACCAAAGTTGAATTTTCCATAACTTTTGAACCGCACAAGCTACAGACTTACGGTTTGCGGCATTTTAAACAGGTTGGACTTAGATTTCCTGTGGCACCATTTCTTTCAAATTAGTTAAACTCCTTTTTACTACTTTTGATTAAACTATATTTATAGGTTCTACAGTTGAACAGCGAAATTAAGTCAGTTGTAGCACTTCACCATGACCACCTAAATGTATTCATCTAGAGCAGACTTCCAGTTTCGGGTACGTGTAAAAAACGAAAAACAGAAGTGTATAGGAAGCTTACGATCTTGGCTAAGTTTTCAAAAACGGGGCTGCCCAAATTTTGAAACACCGCAATCGATTAAAAAATTAGTTAAAGACAAGTGTCCAACACAAGTTTAAACAAAAAAAAGGGAATTCTAAATTTAAACTACCGACATAAATTTAGAAACAATGCACCCATTTTTGTATTTGAACAACACACTTTCCCTCGTTGGGCACTTCACAAAAAAATGTAAACACATTTAATTAGGCTAACAAAAAAAAACTCAAAAATGGAACCCAGTTTTTTTTTTTTTTTTTTTTGTACATGCCCTTATTAAAAAAAATCATTTAAAACTTGTCCCAGCAGTCCAGACTATTTTGACTCCAGGCCCATGGACGATTTTCTATCGGTCGCATCCGATGCCCAATCGGAATCAGAGTAAAAAGTGGTAGGCAGGCTAGTCTTTATAATGTAGACCAACAGTTAGTCTTTTTCAAGTATCGTAACACGTGCTTGATACCTTGCCAATGTTGTCCAGTCGGGTGTTCATTAAATTGACTCAAATACGATGTCACGTAGGCCAGATCTGGCCTGGTTCCGAAGCCAAGTACAAAAGGCTCCCAATGGCTTCTCTATAGGGTACCTTCTCTTCACGTTCCGGCAATTTTCTGTCACTGTCTTCTTGCTTCTTTAGCTTCATTCCAAGACCCATTGGTGTTGAGGCTGGTTTGGCATTAGACATACCAAATTGGTTCAAAATCTCATCGATATATGCCTCTTGTTTAAGGTAGATTGACCCATCTGGTTGTTTGTCCAGTTTAATCGAGAGAATTTCTTTAGCTTCCCCTAAATCTCTGGCTTTAAATCTGGCTAGGATCTTGCTTTTGAAGTCTTTCAACACCATACGGTTCTTTGCAATAATCAGGTCATCGTCGACGTAGATTCCTGCTATTATACCTACTTCCATATTGTGATAAATAAACACAGGGGTCAGAAATTGACTCCTTTAGGCCTATATATCCTTCAAAAAATTGTCTGGGCATTCATTCCACTCTCTTCCGGATTGGTGGAGGCCGTATAGGCTAAACTTTTTTTCAAGTTTGCACACATATCGGCTTTAGTTTTATCAATGAAGGGGGGAGCTTGTTCCATAAAAATTTCCTCTTTTAGTGTGCCATTTAAGTAGGCAGCCGTAAAGTCCATTAGGTGAATTTCCCACCCCAATTCAACAGCGATGGGTATTAGGGTGCGGATTGTCTTCATCTTGATCACTGGTGAAAAAGTTTCTGAAAAATCAAGCCCTTTTTTTCTGCATGAAACCTTGTGCCACCAACCTTGCCTGTAGCGCTTCAGGTTCCCTTCTTGGTCAAATTTCTTCTTGAAGATCCACCTTGCCTTTATTATTTTCCTCACCAAGCTCCACGTTCTGTTTTCCTTATATTTCTCATTTCCTCTTTCATGGCTTGCTCCCATTTCTCAGATTCTGTGCCACTTAATGCTTCTTGTAATGTTAGTGGGTCACAATTTTCTTCAGGCGGCCGCTTCACAGCATTGCATTTCATTTGGAAATCCCTCTTGGCAGCCTGCCTTAATGACCTATGGACTGTAGGTTGCAACTCTGGCAAAGGTAGGCTACACCTGTCCAATTCATGTTGCTCTTCGTTTATTTCAAGAAAGCCTTCCCTATTTAATACACCGTCGTCTTGAGGGTTTTCATTTGTATCTTCAGCCCGTGTGGCTGTTTGGGTTTGTGTAACTGGATCTTCTTGCTGTTTCTCCTCCGGTGCAACCTCTGCGAGTACCGGCGGCTCAGTTTGTGCTCCCCTTCTGAGCTTACACACAGTGTCACTGATTCATCGACACACTCCTGCAAGCTTGCATTCTTCTTTAAATTTAATGGGAAAACACTCTCCTTGAATTTTACATCACGACTGACAAGGAATTTGTCAGATTCAAAATCCCACAACGTATAGCCCTTGACGCCATCTGGATATCCTAGTAGAACTGTCAACTTGGCTCTGGGATCGAGTTTGTGTTTAGCTACCACAGTCCAACCACAGTCCACGTACGACAACCAAAAACTTTTAGATGGCCTACGTCATTGTCCTCCTCACTCCACAAGGACATGGGGGTCTGTACCAAAAGCGATCTTGAAGGGCACAAGTTTCTTACATGGCAGGCTGTAGTGGCTGCCTCTGCCCACTGATTTTGTGGTATTCCCGACTGTATTAAATGGACACCGTTCTGCAAAAATGTGTCAAGCCGCATAAACATATTTTTGAGATAACGAGTGTTAATGTTCTTATTCATTAAAAAATACAGTGTTGTAGTAGCATTACTGTTTGTTTTTATATAGAACAGTAATGCTACTACAACACTGTATTTTTTAATGAATAAAGAACATTAACGCTCATTATCTCAACAATATGTTTATGTGGCTTGACACATTTTTGCAGAATGGTGCCCAAATTGCATCTTGTCATATCGAGCGAGGTTCTGATAAACTGTTCAGAGACACTATTTTTTTTTTTAAAAGACAAAATTTTTTAAGACAAAAATCTTCTGTATTCCCCTCCGTTGTCCGAGTGTAGGAACATTACTTTTACCTCGTGTTGATTTTCAACTTCAGTCTTGAATTTCTCCAGTACCTCCGATTTCTATTTCATGGTGTACACTCTTGTGTAATCGTCTATGAAGGTGACTAAGTAGTTAGCCCCACCCTTTGATTTAGGTGTGATTTTCGCTATCACATCGGAATATATAACTTCAAGAACTCGCTTCGTTTATGCTTCTTTTCTGCCGCAATTCAACCTGTGTTACCACAATTCTTCAGTCTCTCGTTTCGCGAGATAGGCTATTGGCTCGGTTTCGTCGATTCTATATAGTCTATTTTCTTTGTAAGCAGTCAACACTATAGAGTTGTCTTCATCTGTGACAGTAGCCTTTTTTTTTAAATCAATTTGGAGGTTAAGCTCTTCAATTCTGCCCACTGACAGCAAATTACCATCCAAATCAAGAGCATATAAGATGCGGCTCAAAACAATATTTCGGCCTCCATTTTTATGTGAAAGAGTCAAATTTACATCACCATTCAATAATACCTTCAGCGTAGATTGGTTCGCTAATTCAACTCGTGACGGTCGCTCTACGAAATTTGAAATTTTGTCCCTTTGAGATGTGCGCGGGGACGAGGGCTACCCTGATACCGAGTTTCATGATGTTTAGACGGTAATATGATCGGTCGCTGCACTGTCCAAATACCAAGCACTACTGATTTGTACTTTTTCTTCTGTTGTGCGCAATGCCTTCGTAACATCAGGTAGGCTTATAAGTATTATTTTATTTGCCTTTTCAACTGATTTGTCGACTTCTTTTTGGTTTGAACGTGATTTCGTTTGCTGTTTGGCGTCATTAGAATTATTAAATCTACATTCTTTTGCTATATGGCCAAATTTTCCGCAACAAAAACACTTTACGGGACATCTTCCCG
>JAHWFP010125608.1:15978-44324 GCA_023313725.1 Lithobius niger | reverse complement strand
CTTGTGTATTTGTGACCAAGACACTAAAAATAAAGGTTTTGAAAATTATTACCGATGTGTTGTATGCCTTGCGAGCTTTTTGCCCTGTCAGAGGGCTTCCACCTTCGCTGCCTACCAAACCTTCCACCTTCGCTAAGTAGTGCTTATTCCCATGCTGCCTCATCTTCAGATATGCTCGCCACTAACCATGGGCTTCATTTTTGTCTTTTCAGTTCGTAAGGAGAACGAAGAAATGCTCAAGATGCTCACCCAATCAAACGTGAATGTCCAACCGGAACCTCGGCCAGACAATGGCAGTACGGGCACGTCCACGTCCACGCCACGCCCAACCAACAACGAAGGCTAGCCTAAGGTACTGCCCGGCTGCTGCATCACACCTTTGCGCCAACACCGGATTACTGCACGTCATGACAACAACGTCTTCCTACGCAACTTCCGCTGCCGTCGTCAGACACTGCTCGAGCCTAGTATTTTAGGAAGGAATGGAAGCACAGATTACGATCTCGTGACATCCAGGAAGTTGAATTCACGTGCAAACAGTTCACAAATTTCATCACTTGTCGTCCTTCCTAGGTATGAAGTTACTTGATCTCGTTAGCGCCATGTCCTGTTTCGTGACTGTCGTCGACCGAGTTACCGTAGCGGCTCCATCCTCCATCACCCACTCCATCTAGTGACGATAGAAGAAAGCTGTGGCTCTGTGGCTGGTTTTAATACGGACTACAACATTGGTTATGCTGGATGGCGAAATCAAATTTAGCAGCAGGTCACAAAAAACTTACTGCAAATCCAAGAAAAAAAAATAGCAGCAGGTGTACATTTAAAACAAATGTCATACCCTTTCCTGTGTGTGTTAGATATGATAGTGTTGCAGTCCCGCATAAGATTGATTGACCCAGAAAGCAATATTTGAAAAGTGTTTTACTTGTTTCTAGTATACACAGGTCCTATAATGTCATGCTAAAATGAAACTTGAAATATGTCTTTCTTCATCCATCTCGGTCAAACAAACATGCTAAAAAAAAGGGACACATATTTCACACACAATAATAACTTTAGACACCTTTAGTTAGTAGATCTAAGCTGAGTCTTTTCAATAGGGTACAAAAAATTGTGCAAGTTTGTAAATTGTTTAAACATTCCGATGCCGCAGCTAGAGGATTGGTTATCATCGTTATAAAGCAAGCCAACAGATGACACAGGCATTTTTTTAGCATGTCAAAGAATGGGACTTAATATTTTTATGATCCTCCATAACATCTTATTGTGGCCTCAGACACCGCACCCATAGCACAGCCAGTGACTTGCCAATTCCTATAGCCAATCAAACCTTTATTACCAGATTACCTAGCCAGTCAGAAGTAAACATGAAACCCAGTCACCACATCGGAAATGCTACAGCTGGAATAGGGAACAAATTATGATGTTTAAACAGTGAATTTTGTTTTTAAATCATGAGTATTGTGTCTGCTAGTTAATGTCAACAACAACTAAATCTGTGGGGAATAAAAATTAAATCAGAAAGTTCTATTTAACCTTTTAAATAAATTTTTTGAAAGTGGCAGATTTTAATGTTGTATATGTAGCCTTGTAGATATGAATTACCGTAAATGCTCTATTAATAGCCACGTTAAATAAATAGCCACAAAAAAAAGATGTAAATGACATAGTTGTACATAGCTGTTGGCTTATTTTCGAAATAACTTCATGCTAACAGCCAGGGAATTTACTTAAAACAAATCTGTTCGACACGGCCATTGTTGAAGATCTGGCCTGTACATCATTGCAGGCTGAGTGTTAGGATTGTTTGCCCAGTATCAATGATTTGTCACGTGTATTTACATTGTTTCAATCTTCAATTTTGTTTTTCTCCTCCCATCAAAGCTATTACACAATAATAGATTCTCGAATTTGTTTAGTGTTTATAGATAACAGATTCTTGAGTATGTTTTGTTTTGAAAAAAAGGTTTTACGTGAAACACTATTTTACCGCCCCTGACTCATATTTACACCCGGCCATTACTGAACTCTGCCGTAACGCTTTCATTCAGAAAATATGTCCAGGGCACTTTTGGAGGTCTACCTTAATGGACCCTGGCTATTAACAGAGCATCTACAGTACGTAACTGACGCTGTTGATCATATCTGTGATTTCGCCATCTTGCAAAACAACACTAAATGTCTCAATCGTCAACAACAGAAGCCATTTGTACGATGTCAATTTATCTCTTTCCCGCGTATCGTCCAACAGAGAAATCCCATAGACAGACCGAAGCAAGTAGTATAGGCTAAACCGTTATCGTACTAGGTACGTTTACTAGCCTAAAGCTGCCACCACCTGACATGCAGGCCAACTCTTGACACGGGGGCGGGATACAAAAGATCTCTTGCGCACCATCCCCTACTTGTTCCCACCCCTAGGTTTTAATTTCCAAGCCTCACCACGGCTCACACACAAAGAGACAATGTTTCATATGTGAGAAGAAACATTAATGGTTTTAATGTTTTCTAGGCAGTTGTTGAAAGAATGAAGAGAACTTTTACAAGTTTTACGATTTTAAGTCCATATTTTCTGCCTCTTCGAGTTCTGATGCCTGTTTAAAGAAAAAAAAAAGGAAGAAAAAAAACTCAGCAATACATTGAAGCAAACTCCAACTGGTGTGTAATGAATGCTCTGTATATAGTTGTTACCTGTTTCTTTGCGTCAATTTTCAGAGACGTTTTGAATTCTGTCATTTGTTATATATTTATGAAACTTCGATTTGTCTTATTTCTGCAGCTGTGGTTGATGCTCTTGTTTCTAACATTTTGCATTTTAAAGCAGCGAGTTTAGCCTTTCACAGAGAAATAAACTACAAGTCAGTGCTTGATGTATTTTTTGCTTTCAGACGTTTCCGTAACACAATTTATTTCATTAGTAACGAATTGTCCGGTCGTGAAGGGAAAGTACTGCAATACATTTTATTACCATGTAAAATCTATCTACGTGTAACTATATTTTTTATTCAGATTCATACGAGTAACGATCAACTTCAAAACTGGAAATACTCAATCGTAATTCGGAAATTTTCGATAGGCTGTATGATGAAAAGGTGTTAATTTCTGTCCTATCTTCGTCAGGCTCTCCCAGTAAATGATTCTTACTGTTTACATCACTGTTTCTGATCTTGCCATTTTAGTTTGCAGACGACGACGCAGGTTGGTACCGTAGCCTACTGTATTCACTGGGTAGTGCCTCGTGCGTGCTCTCTCTTTGTGCAATTTTTGCGTAAGACACTTGCCGAAATCGTGGCTAATCAGATGCCGGATTCATGGGTTGGATGGGTCTCGTAGGTTCATTAAGGACTTCCCAATTACCAATTCCAGGAATCTAGTTCGTGCTGTATAGCAACAGAAGTAATTTCACAAGTTTAGCAAGCAACTCATGCGAAAACGGCACAAAGAGAGCACACGCGAGGCACTACCTAGTGAATATAGTAGACTATGGTACCAATCTGCGTCGTCGTCTGCTAACAAAAAGGGCAAGAGCAGAAACAATGGTGTAAACAGTAAGAAGAACTTATTGCAAGAGTCTGATGAAGATAGGAATGAAATTAACATCTTTTCATCATACAGCCTGCCGAAAATTCGCAAAATACGATTGAGTATTTCCTGTCTTCAATTTGAGCGTTACTCCTATAAATCTGAACTTACGACATTCAAAGTAATACAGTCATTACCTTATTTTCTATCCTCTTTCATCGCCAACTGTATAATGGCACAGTCTTTTTCAACGTAACACTCTCTGCATCTCAAAAGGTGGATTTCCTAAAGTTGTCCAAACACCATAGTCCACTTAAGTGGTGTCGAACAAAAAGCTTGCGCGTGTAATTAAATCACTTCTCACTGCTCCTAAGTTCTACCATCTTGACATCTGTTAAAAGGCCCTTTTTGACAATTACAACATGGGAGGACGCTTATGGAACTAAGAAGACAAATACCCCTTCATGTAGGATCCAAGCAAAGAGATTAGTTTCTGTATAAACCTCATGTGATTGAGGAGGCACTTCCCGTTTTTGTTGTCGTCTGGAGTCAAACACCTTTTGCTATGACACTCGTATGAACGTTTTACTTGTGAAATTACTAGAAAAATGGATGTAGGACACATAGGCACCCTAATTTAGACACTGGACAAATAGGCACTTGGACGACAAATCGGAACCCGGACAGACACCGGGTTCCTATTTGTCCGGGTACCTATTTCTCCGAGTGTCTAAATTGGGGTGCCTATGTGTCCGGTGCCTCTTTGTCTGCGTACGTAGAAGGACAACACAGGGGTCAGTTAAATGCTGTGTTGCAGTACAAGATGGCTGAAAATCATGGGCGACTCCACAAAGTATCATTCAGGACACTATTTAGGCATCCGTCTTCCTCTACTCGTCTGTGTTTGTACCTGATGACGGTCCCCACCAGCAGGCATAAATATTGCAATTTTTTTAAATAAATAGTGCCCTGAATGCTACTTTGTGGAGTCGATCCATGATTTTCAGCCATCTAACACTACACAAATGTTTACAAAGTTTAATTTTGTACTTTGCTCCTGTGAGCCTTTACCTACATTCCTTTTTAGAAGAAACTGTAACAAAGTTCTAAGACAAATTAAAAAACCAGTTGTCGTACCAACCTATAGGCCTACAGAACAATGGATTAAAACCATAAACAAGTAATATGAAATCTTCAACAATATTTTCGGTGCATAAACCCCACTATACTCGTCAATCCATCTGTCCTATCTTGAATGAATCCCGGGGAAAAATAACTCCAGAACAATATCTCTGGAAAAATATCCCGGGGGGGGGGGGGAAAAAGTAATTCTGATGTCAACAACATCCTCGCAAATATGTAGAAATTGCCCACAACGTGATGGCTGAAACCAGGATAAAAGAATATCTAGGTAGTGCCACTCTTTCTCTGACAAAGGTAAAAATTTGGACGAAACTATAAAAAAAAAAGTACCCGTTTTCAGCGTTTTACCGCCAGAGGGTGCTGTCAGCAAGTAAACAGAAAGCGCAAAGCATCATGGGGATCAAAACTACTTAGCATAACTAAAACAAATTGATCATCATAAAAATACAATATTAATCGCTTAAAATATCATATTATAGTTCAGATTAGGAATCTATTAAAAAAGATCAGAACTGGCTGATCAAGTTTTTATTTTTTAAATTCAACATTCCATTTTAAAACAGGTTGTCGTTACGAGTGGAGCTAAGTATTGCACTTGGTTTTGTGTTCAGAGAACTTCCGAGAAGCGTACTCATCAGCCGTTCAAGCTGAAGCGTCTTCCGTGGTTTACGTTTATTGTAACGAACTATATACAGTTTGAATCGAACACAGAATAAGTTCTTCAACTTCGGATGTTGCCCACGCACGAGTATTTCGTAAATTTTTGCAGGTATTGTCGCTATTACCATGGTTGCCCATGGCAACGACGCCGCCATTTTTTATTTCAAGTGTCGCTTCCTACGAGAACCTGACAAGTGCTGCCTTCTGGTGCCATTGGTGGAAGCAGGTATTATTCTATAACACGTTTTCAGAAGAGCGTCACAGCCTACTAACCTACCCTGCCTGAAACGATGTGAGAACTGCCAAACGAGGAATCCGTAAAGGGGACATTATGAATTATCGATTATACCAGGTTGTAGTACACCTAAACTATTTTTCGTATAAAAAATTTAACATACTATTTTAATTTAGCATTTCTTAAAGTGGAAAAGCATGTAACTTCCGTATAAAAGGAACTATCTAAAAGTGATAGCTGCTTTGACGGGCTATGCAACATGTCTGCCTCGCTCCAGCTGCGTGTTGCTGGCTACACATATCAATCCAGAATCCGCAACTAAGTACAAATGTAGGAATGCTTCTTTAAAAGGAGGAGGAGTTAACAATTCTGGACGCATTTTTGTAGAGGCTCTACCTGCCATCCTTTCGAATTTTAGACTTAATCAATTTACTAAATTTTGCACGAAATACAGTTTAGCCACACTTCAGCCTAAGTGCTTTTTTCGCGGATATTTTTTTCCCCCATGGGTGTTTTTAACATGGGATTTATTTTTCCAGGGATATTTATTTTGTCTGCAGAAATGTATTCTAGGAATTTTTGCCGTGGGGCCTTTTCCCATCCTCAACTTAGTGAGGTTTTCTCATTCTCTCTTAGAAAACGTTAAACTAGTACTCAGCCGTACCAAAACAACGAAACGCAAACATGTCACGTTCGATACTAGCCTACCAGTTCGCATGACAACCCATGTTTCGTGAAAGAGTGAGGATGAGGCAAACGAAGTGTCCCTGCTGCAGGTGGCATGCAATCTCCTAAAGACTGTGACATTGCGATGCGAATGTAGAAATGTTTACGACGTTGTAGTAGCGAAGGCTAATACGTTCCGTGCATTAACGTGGGTGACACCCCGTACTGCTCGCACGCTACGACACGAGGAAAGGAGGCAGGCTGCAAGATTGAGCACTTACCTGGTGCTCATAGTTGGAAACTAAGATAAACCCACCGCCGTAAACGAATGGAACGGCTGCTACTCTAAATTCAATGGTTCACTGCTGACATGTTAAAATTAAACTTCTCTGCTTTCTGCATCAAACAAAACGCATTTACAATTTCACACTTTTAGCATTCAAGCCAATGAATCAAGAATTGGTCCAGCAAGACTGTTCGTGCATGATGCTCAGTCCTTGTTTCCTGCCTGTGGTGAATGATTCTTCTTGGCGCCAAAATTCCTTTATTTATGGGAGGTTTCCCGCCAACCAAAAAGGCAACAATCCCTTTATGTAGAACACACGTTCCTTTGTTAACTACAGTCCAAATTGCTGGTTCGAAAGGAACGCCGTAATTACACCTAATTACAGGTCATTAGGTAATTAACGTAATTACCTTCAAACAAGAGATGCCAACTTTCCACTATGTAGTTGCCTCGTTAGTACAAGCTCTGAAAAATACATGGGAACCAATCATTTCATCCGTTTTTTTCACAGACAAATACTTCGCAGACATTATCATTTCACAGTCGTTCAATTCATAGACACACAATTCACACTGAGAGATTTTGTCCTACATTTTTAGTATCTTTTTTCATAATTTCATGTACTAGCTGCGCTTACCCAACAAAAGTTTTTAAAAAGTTGACAACAGTTTTTTTAATGACCATTTTCCTGACATTCGTTACAGTTTAAAAAAAAACCTTACAGACTTTTTGCTCCCCCTCTGTACTTTTCTCTAACGGGCAACAGCTTTTCAGCTGTATACGTTTTCTGCTAACCAAAATAGGCTTGATTTGTCAAAGAATGAGTGCATGAATATACTGATGGCCCTCTTTTCATACCTTTTCTTCCTTCCAACTGCAGGCCTGGAGCCGAAAGCGAAACCTGCTTCTTCTTTTCCAGACGGCATTGTGAAAAGGGATGGAATACGAAGCTATGGTACAAAATGAAAACTCCCGTATTCTATAGATGTGTATGCATTTATCTTTAAATTGCAGGGCTCGGTCTCAAGACTTAACTACCGACAATTCTTCCTCACGGAAAGGACTGTTTGTCCTTGGAACTCCCTTCCGGAGCACATTGTTTTGGCTTCGTCTGTTTTCAGCTTCAAGGCTCGACTTGACTATTGGAAGCACTGACTTGCTTTGGGGTTTGGGGGAGAGTTGGGTGTGCGTCATAGGCCTTGGCGTTTCACCGTCATCAATCCAATCTAATCTTAATCTGATCAGCTTCTGGTTATAGTATACATAGATATTACCAGGAGGAAATGAATAAAGCATATGTAGTACTACATATGCTTTATTCATTTCCTCATGATATCAGTAATAACCAAAAACCACAAAGGAGTTAGCATTGTAAACTATCAAGAACGACAAGTGAGCAAAACAATAATTCCCGATAAGATGATATAATATATCATCTTATCGGGAAATTGCTGCTCACTTCTCTTCCTTGGTAGTTCACAATGTTGGCTCTACTGTGAACCAGCTCATGTTTGAACCTTAATGGACGTTTAGAAGGAAGAAGGAGGCAACGGGCAAAGCCAGGGATTCGAACTGAGAACCTCCGATCTTGTAAGAATAAAATATTTATTGTCCAGAACAGATCCCACTTCTGAAGGAGCTTACAAGTTTCTCACGCTTTCCTGGCCGAAATGGGCTGCAGCCTTTCCAGACACCGACAATACACTTCAGAGCAGCTAGGCTGAACTCTGCCATCGCTCAGCACCCATAAGATAAAGAAGAAGACGGCGTCGAGCAAAGCTCAAAGACCCCCCCCCCCCCCTTCCCCAAAAAAGAACCGAAAGGGATTAGCTTCTCCACGCATCAAGGCGTGCCTTAAAGCAAGACAGGTTGGGTGCAGAAACAACAGAGACGGGCAGAGAATTCCATGGGTTGACCACCCGCTCACAGAAAAAGCGTTGTCTGATATTGAGCCGGGATAATTCTCCCCTCAGTTTGAAATGATGTCCACGAGTACTGTTAGGTCTAAGAAGAAAAAAAATGGAATAATCAATATTGAGAAGACCATGAAGAAGCTGGTAGAGAATAGCGTCTCTATCAAATCTTTCTTGTATAGAAGGCAGATGGAGGCGCTGAAGTCGATCGGAGTAAGTGAGTTTAGAAACAGCTGGACACCATTTGGTGTGTCTACGCTGGCACTTTTCAAGTTTGTCAAGGTGAGAGGAATAGCAAGGGCGGCAAACTTGTGAACAGTAGTCAAGGATAGGGCGTATGAATGTTTTAAAAAGCATGGCAAAGAGGTAGGAATCGAGGTATGAGAATTTTTTTAAGACATAGTGAGCTTTGCGGAAGGATTTGCGAGTGACATTATCAATATGTTTATCAAATTTAAGTTTATCGTCAACAATAACACCAAGATCTCAGTGATAAGTAACTTGCTCTAGCTGCTGACCAGAGAGATAATATTTGTTGCGGTTGTTGTTATAGCCGAAGTGGAGAACTTTGCACTTCCCAGGATTCAAAGAAAGTTGGTTAAGTTTAGCCCAGTTATACACAAAGTTGAGACTGAGTTGAAGAAAGTGATCATCATTGGCATGCCCGAGCAGCTTGAAGTCATCTTCATAGCTTATGTTCCAAACTTGCAGTTTGGCAGACAGGTCAGACATGAAAATATTAAAGGGAAGTGGTCCGAGAACCGACCCTTGAGGAACTCCGGAGGTGACAGAGAGCCAAGGTGCAAAAGCTCCTCTAAGTTGTACACGTTGTTTCCTTGAAGATAAGTATGACTGTATCCAGGAAACAGTTGAGTTCCTAAACCCAAAGGCAAGCAGCTTACTGATGAAGATGCTGTGATCGATAGAGTCAAAGGCTTTGCTGAAATCTAAGAAAATAATGTCGCAGGGGATACCCTTATCAACAAGATTAGACACTTGATCGTAGGTACAAAGTAGATTTGTGAGGCATGAGCGTCCAGAAATAAAGCCATGTTGAGAAGAATGAAGAATTTGAAGCTCAAGGCATTCACCAGTCATAGTCTTGTGAACAAAACCCTCCAGGATTTTAGAGGCAATAGGAAGAAGGCTGATTGGACGGTAATTATTGACAATGTATTGAGAACCTTCTTTTGGTATTGGAGTTACGTTAGCCATCTTCCACTCAGAAGGGAAACAGCACGTGTTAATAGAAGTAGAGAAGCTATGAAAAAAAGGTTCAGCTAAGGAGTCAGCACAGTTCTTAAGAAAAAATGCGGGAAGCTCATCAGGCCTAGAAGAAGTATCTTCCTTAATTTTACGGAAAGAATCAGCAACGTCTTGTTTAGAGAAGTGAAAAGTGCCAACAGTAGGATGAATACGAGCGTGGAGTCTTGACCAAAGGAAGGAAGCGGCAAAGTGATTGTTGAGTTTTTCAGCAATAGCACTGTCGTTAGTAATGGTACTGCCATCGCACACCTAAGACAGGTGGCAGGCTGTGTTTTCTTGTCCCTATTAAGATAAGAAAAAACAATTTTTGGTTTACGTTTAGCATTAAGAATAATATTCCTTTCATAGGAAAGTTTTGCCTGTCTGATTCCGGTAACGGAATCATTCCATGACCGCCTATAGCCTACATTGCGTCCAATAGCCTACAATGTACGGTATCGGTAAGTGAAAATTGGAAATTTCCGCAGGGTAAACAATAAGAGCCTGGTTTGTTAATCATTCCGTTCCAGCCACACTGTGTAGTAGCCTATCGTTTGGGAACGATGTTCGTTGTTAACGCACCGCTATCTGTTGAAATTAATGCATAAGAATCCACACCTAACCAGTGAAGTCAACTTCTCTGCGGTCCTGGCTGTAGTTGTATTTGGATTTAATTGGCCTTTTACCAGGTGAAGGTAATTTTGATTTTTACCACGGATAAAAATATTTTTTTCTAGTTTGTTTACGATCTTTTGCCGTCATCAGCGAAAATCATACACTAGAAATAACGTAATGCAGTAAGCCATCGTTAAGCTCTTACGTTTCTTAAAAGTGGTGTCACTCACCCCGGTTCGAATCGGCAAATCAGTCCATTACCAGACACTGCCATACTACCTTTACCAATTTGGCCACTCGTCCACTGGCATAAAGATTACTCACTGAAGCCGTTATTTAACTCACTGAACCCTTTACATTACATAACCAGCTTATCTTATACAAAGGCTTCCCTCAGCAAACCCTCTACCTGGTGGAGAAATGCATTCGAACCACGGTAAATGCATGGGATTTTTTTTCAAATATTCATTGTAAATCTTTTATTAAGTTATCAAGGAGCACACAACAGTTCCTGTTGCTCCAATTCTTGTACTATTTGTCGAAATTGTGCTCTTAATTCTCACTGCTAATTTCGAGGTTGGTTTCAAGTTTTTGTGAGAACCACTCAGTTTCTACTGACGCCATTAATCAAGTGACCAAAATGTTTGTCTGGCCCTATACTTTCCCGTTTTTTTTTTCTTTCACACACGCCTCAAATCGAGCGTCACACATCGGAAACACATTCTTAACATATATGAAAAAAAAACTGATAAAAATGTTAGAAGGTTGTATCTACGAAACTCGAGGTTCGATTCACCTTTTAAAATCGTACAAAGGGCTCACTTCGGTTATTAAAAATCAAGAAAATCTGCCGAGTGTCTACTTTCAAGGTTGTTTTGTTTTAATTTGATGACTTTCATGGAATAGACAAAGCCACAGCTGTGCTGAAAACTTATATGGAAAATCTCACACAAAAATTCAAAATAACTCTTCTGTCAAATTTGAAGTCTCTATTGACCTTTCAAAATGGCTGACAACCATATTGTATACTCGTTAATTTTAATCTAGGCATTAGGAGGGAGGAAAAGAAAGCTGGCTCACTAACTCCACCTGTAGGAATGTAAGAAATAGTTGGGGTTGATTTACAGCGATTCATATCTAATCACGTAGTGCCTTCCCACGAAGTGCGTTGAGGACAAAAACAAACAAAAAAAACGATATGGGTTGGAAACATTCTGTAGATAAATATCCAGTAAAATCTGATTTCATAATTTTGTTGCTTAGTACATGAGTTGAGTTTGAGATTATTCAGTGCAATATACATAGTCACTTTAGTCAGTCATGGAAGTGACATACCCAGACGCCACAAGAGAAGATGTCCGCGTGTGGGTGAGAGACACACTTAAATGCAAACCAACGTAAAAAAAAAAACACTAAGAAAAAATTGCAACATGAAAAAAAAACCAGTATTGCTTGCGAGAAATCATTAAAAAAATGTACAACATCATAAATAAATTACAAAGATAAGAGCAAGCAAACACATGAATAATCCACAGAAAAGAAGAATAGCACAACCATACTTTACCAAAAGAAACAGTGAATGCAACAGTTTTTAGACATGGTACAAGAATATTAAATTTCGAAAAAGTTAACATTCCTCCAACTGTCCATCCTGTTTAATCAAACGGTAAGAAGGACAATTTAGCTAGATAAATCCCATCGGAAATTTCTAGGTTTTTTACATGCCACAATCAACATGAGCACGAGACATCACAGGGCCCTTCTCTTCCCGAAAATGTCAGGGGTGGCTGAGGCCGGACTCGAACCCAGGACCTCTGGCACAAGAGACGGTCATGCTAACCATCAAGCCACCTTGTCCCATACCAATCCACGTTGCAGATGAAAGTGAGCTGAAGGAGTTTCTCCCATCCGACTGCATCCGGGGCAATATAGTCCTATAGCGCTTAAGCACCATTCACCGCCACGTCCAACGATTTTGTGGTCAACATTTTTTTTTTCGTCTTTAATCCCCAAAATTTTTGCCAAATGGGCTCGTAGATGTTCCGTATGTCTGTATGTTGCTCTAGAACCCTTTCGTGTCTAGAATTCTTTGTCAAGCTATATGTCTCTCTCTCCCCTCGGACGTGAAATTGGCCAAAATGTGGAATGGATGGCAAATTTGTTATGCCTAAGATAACGTCTTAAACTAGGTTGAAAAAAAAAGCAGACACACAAATCTAATTTTCTACATATTTAAATTTTGTATAAGCTTCCAGCTTTCCTTGACCTCACTGGGGCTTCGTCTCATCTCCCATCATCCCCTTCGTGAACTTGGGAGAACCAAGTGTTTCTTCTCTCCAGTGCATCCCTGACTGCACCGTATACATAGCGAAAGAATCACCAGACTAATTGACGTACGTATACTCAATGCTTTGTTAGGGTGTTTTTAGCTTTCTCGGAGAGGTTATAGATTTTAAATTACATGATGGCTGGAGTATTATGTCTTAACACGATGACTGCAATATTTCTTTATCGGTAGGAGGAAAGGCAGCCAAGCATAACCGTGAATTTTCTCATAGAAAATAAGCTGAATGTATCATCTTCTGTTTACGATGGTGGTTCCTTCCACTTAACATCTGCCGCTCGGGCCTTCAAAAAGTTGTCTAGCTTACTGTCCGACAACATCTATTCTATTCCATCCTATTCTCAAGTTGATCAAATTTCAGTGTTCAATCGTCATGAGCAACACTGCAGTAACCCGATGATTTAACTGATGATTTTTTTTTAATGATCACCTTCTTCAGTGCTGTAGCAAGTCACAGGTCAACCAATCTTGTAAATAGCTGAGACACATAGTCCGCTATTGGTGACTAAAAGTTAGCTAATAGACCAGACTTGCGATGAACATCACAAGTCAAGGCCGAAATTTTTACCTGTTATAGATGACTGGATTACTGTAGCAGGGCTTATGACGACTAAACTTTCAAATTTTATAAAATAAGACGAGTATTTTTTCTAAAATAAGCAACGGTGTTTTCAATTTCAAAGTCTCAAGCTTCACAGGCTGCAAGAACACAATTCAGAAGAAAAGTGGGCGGATTCAGCTTTTAGTGGTTCCTCTGTGTATGCAGGGTAGACGTACAGAACCCTTATTGCTGAAACCCTAAGGGCCCCCGCGCACTAGGCTGCCAGGACGCACGACCAGGTCACTGCGGTCAATGAGAATGTTTAACGGTATGTGTAGCACCGCTACGGTCAGTCAGTCGCAGCGGCCACAGGGATCCCGGGGGGCGTGCAGGCGACTGCAGGGCGACAATACTTGCTCCGTGTTCATTTTTCACCACATGATCGAGAATAATCGAGGGAGAACGTACATGGCTGCGCCGCATGTCACCGTGTCTTTTGGCCACGACGACCAATGACCGCACGGCCTGGTCGTCTAATGCACGGGGCCTTTAGCTTAAAGTAGTTGTAAATACTAAAAAGAATCAGAAACACGAAGGAACAACGTGTAGTGTGATAAAGTGTGCTGCAATAATGGCAGAACAATTCACATGCCATTTAGAGGAAATTGAATTGTTTTGTTCAGCTCAAGTTATAAAACCAATAGGACCATAGGTTTTTGTTGACGACGCAGCGATTTACCTAGGGTCCCAGGGTTTTTCGTGCTCTCTTGTTCCCCGGCCGGCCCCTGCTGAGCGTTCTGGTTTGCCAAGGTTCGTGCTGCTGTGTTACGGGTTGTACCTTTAGGCAGTTTTTTAAGTAGGCTAGGTTTAAAAAGAGCTCATGGTGTACGCCGTTACGTTCTGTAAATAAATAAATAAAACCAATTGAAAGACCTTACTATCGCCACACAAGAGCTGATGCTCGCGTGTGGTATGAGGGCAGCAGATAAAGAAAACAAAAGAGCTGTCTCTTGCCAGCGAAAGCAAAACTTTGGCTTCAATAATAGTAGCAAATACAAGATATAAAAATACAAACCATTAATGAACCTAGAAAACGAAATCAAACTCAACAGGGACAAACCACTCTTCAAGTCAAGAAATCCAAGTCCTGTACCGAGGGATGGAGAATGAATAGATCACGGCCTTTGTCGTCACCAATTCAGTCATCATACCTCTAAAATGGACGAGCCAATTCAAAACAGGTCAAAGTTCTCCTACAACCACAGGAAACCTCACAGCTATAGTTTCTTCATTGTCTGAAACCTGCAAGGCCAACTAGTCGGCCATTTTGTTGCCCTGGGCGTTTAAATGCCCAGGAACCCAAGCCAGGTTCACATTGACACCTGTTGGACAGGCACTAGAGACCTTAAACCGTATCTCTAAGGCTATCACGTACCCAAAGTCTTGAAACCAGAACTGAGCTGGCAGAAAACACCAAGCTGCCTGGATGTCAGACAGCAACGTGAAGCACATCACACCAAGCCACAACCCAATATCAATGGCCAAAGAGGCAGCAGTTAAAACTAGGCCAAGAACGTACTGGGCACTTCAGGCAACTTTCTGGCCTAGCAAATCTCATAGGCTCGTGTACAAAGACCCCAACGTATCCTGACCATCGATGGATGCTGAAGGAGGCATCACAGTACACGTGCAAACCCGGGAAGTCAAGTCTCACAATGCCATATTGCTGGTGCACACAAGACCAGGCAAATACGCACTCAACCAAGTCACGACCCCAATCCCCAGAGTAGCAGAAGGCCAGACTAGAGCTAACTGAAACCAAAACAAGGGAGAATCCAAGTACAGCTGCACTCCAAGTCCCCAGTACCTAGCAAATGACATATGCCCCAACACCAAGGGCACAATAGTTCCACAGGATACTGCCAATGGGATCCTTGTGTCCCCGGGTACTGTGACACTGCACAGAACCAGACGCAGCAACTGTGATCGAGCACACCTCATCTGTGGAACAACACTGGCATCAACCCGAAGCGCAGGAATTGACCTAGTACGAAGGAATCCAGTGATGATTCGCAGGCAGTCATTCACAACCACCTGGATACCACGGAGTGCTATTGAAAAGCCACACAAGAAATGAAAGTGGGGAATCAACTTTAGACTGCACACAACTTATGAAGAACCTACACAGAGTGTGAAAAGCATTGGACTTTTCAACTAACTGCCTGTGCAACCCCACCACCTCTTCCCTCCACCAAGCCGTATTGCAACCACTCCCCTAAGTACCTATCTTTCTCTGCCCTTCCACCTACCCCCCCCCCCCCCCCCCAACGAAAACGCCCCCTACATTTCGGAAATCATGAAAAAACTACTGCCTGAGATTACCCAGGGGAAAGGGACATCCCACAGTCATCCAACCATCCCTCAACCAATCTTAATAACTGCTAGCAGAGCAGCCACTAAAACGTCTGCTGAGGGCCCCAACCAACCAGACAGAAGACGTCGTTAGCATAAGCTGCCACATTTGCTAATGGTGTGATCAGTTAGAAAGCTGAATTTAGGAAGATTGCAAACAACACAGGTCTTAAACAACAGGGCTGGTAATTCCCGACTGGCATACCTTGGTCAAGGGAAAAAATATCCTGCACTTGACACAAAAACTCTGGAACACAATAACCCATGCAAGACAGATTAATTTGTACTCAACTGCCAAGTTCTTCAAGGCAGCAAGCAACCAGTCGTTACTGACAGAATCTTATGCTGCTCGGATGTCCAGATGCACGCCAAGATGATGAAGTGCCAAGCACAGGCCGCAAGACCCCTGACTCTAGAAGGACAACATTCAGCCATTACAAAAGCAATACTGGTCCGGATGAAAAAGCTTCCCTCACCTCCAACAACTTGGTAAGTCGTAGAACCAGCAGCCTCTAAAAGACCTTGCCCACACAAGACAACAGCGCAATGAGATGGTAACCAGAAAGTTGGAAACTAACCTTTTCAGCCTTCTGAACAGGTGTAAAGATAGCAAATCTCAGACTGAAGGGACAACGCCACTTCCCCATACCGAATTATAAAAATGAACTAATTTTTCTCTAGCTTGTATTGTCAGGCATCTTAGATCTGGATATGTGATCCCCATCCACCCCCATTGATCCATATCTGCCAGATTACAAAGCCACATCAACATCCTGCATAATGAATGGGACTTCCAGGAGAAATTATCATCCACCCCATCACATGAAGAGCTTGTTGAGCTAGCATAAACCAAAGCGAAACGTGCATTAAAAGCTTCAGCTAACTGCAACCCTTTCAGGATACCTCCCCATTCTGGCACAAAGACCCAAGAGACACTTATATCGACCCTTTCCACAGGAGACACCAACTGCCAGACATTGGTCAAAGGGAGCACCTTTGCCCCAGCCTCGAAAAGGGCCGCTTTGCAGCCCTGATCACTTCCCTAGTATCATGTGCTGGAGTCAAGAAGACATGTCACCGATCCTCACACAGCTAACTTTTAAAATGCCGGACTGCTATTCTTTGGTTATGAATGGCCAAAAGACACTCCATGGTACACCAACTTGGACGACTTCTGCCAAACTTTTCCATGCCTCGGAGCAAAACAGGCTTCCCTCCCAGGCCGTAAGCTCTAAGGAGAATGCCGTATTCACCACGAACCACCCCTTGCCGCAACATGAGCACTGCTTTACCCACAGGGCCAAACACCCTAGTCAGAATTCGCGAATTAAGCATAACCAGAAAATTATCACTACCATAAATGTCATCTGAGACAGACACATGCAAGTGGGAACACAATACCAGATCAAGCAGCGATTCTTGGAGGATGCCCCTATAACACCGCACAAATGTAGGTTTTCTGCTTGTAGCTGCCATGGCTTCCATGGCGGGCATTGAAGTCACCATATATCATCAATAGCCGAGATGTGGCCCTCAGCCAGACACCGTAGTCATTTACGGAGTAATTGCTGTGAGCTACATCATCACTACTGGGACCCAACACATACCTGTCCAAACTAAAACTGTGAAGGCCTGCAAACCTTCATATGACAGCAAAACCAACGTATGATGTGGGGTAGATACTCAAACGTCTAGAGCTACCCCACATCAAGTTTAATTGCAATGCATAAAAAACTTGGCCAGCACCAAGTGCGAACCGGGTCTCCGTCAGACCTGAAATGTCCACCCACTGACTAAGATGATCTACTTCAGAGACCTTCTCTGACACACTTTGAGTATTCCAACACCCTACACTGAAAGGAAAACTCAGCCATCGTGATCTGCCAAGTTTTCATAGCCGCTTGAACTACGGGGATGATGCTTCTTCATTGGCTACAATGCCTCTTCAGCGGCCACCGCAGCAACACGAAGAGGATCAGATGAAACATGGTACGCTGTCGAGGCAAACGCCCATCTCCTACAAAAATCAGGACTTCAGAACCTTCTGCAGACAGACACAACACACGACGACATGTCCAACAGTACATAGTCACGTTACGCAGACAGGCTGGAACCTTGTTCTGGACTGTCACCAGGGAGTTGAAACCCGTCACTCTCACCTCATCCAGCAGGTCATCCACAGTCAAAGTCGTTCGAAGCAACAAATGTACCTGACATGTGTTCCTTCAGTGAGTGACGCCACTTCCACCCGTTGTCTCATATTCCACCTGCTGCACTATGCCATAGTTTACAAATGCTTTCGTGATTTCAACATCTAAAACTCCATGCGGAAGCCAATATAAGTGAAGCAAATGGGCCACTAGCCTTCATAGAAATTCGTTGTAAATGCTTACCGTGACCACAACATACACCGCTGACTGATACCTTCCATCTGAAAACATAAGCGTTCACATCAACTGTATAACCCTATCCTTACACAAAGGTTCATTGCTGAAGACACTCTAGTGTGTGCTGTAGTCTTCGCTAAATGTTTTACGTAAATAACAGTGTAAAAACACACTAGTACCTAGCTATAACTAGTCATCATTTAGCAGTAGCCTTTTAACAACGGTCTTTAGATTCATAATTTTCATGATTAAGGGCTAGTGCCACAATCGTAGACATTCGGTTTCTTTATAACAGAAGCAAATCCGCCCAATTTCTACAAACTGCACCGATTTGTATCACATTAATATTTTTCTCCACATTCCATTAACAGCAAAATTCTGTCTCCAGATGATAGACACTGAGCTAATGGTCGCCCCGCTATAATCCCCAACAATGACTTGAAAGTTGGGAGATGTTTTTTACGTGGGTGGGCGACACACTTGCGTGTGTCTTCGGACGCTATTTTCGGCGACCATTGTGAATTTTTAACAACTGGTATTAAAACAACGACATACGTTGGATGCCATTTTGGGACGCCTTTTTGAATTTCCACAAAAGTTTAATATGATCTTCTTTGAATCATATGTTAATCTGCGTATTCCACAACAAATGTGTTTAATCTGATAAATGATTTAGAGAATATAAGCCGAAAACGTTTTTTGGACGCCATCTTGGTCAGCTATTTTGAGTTTTAGCAACGGATGTAAAATCAAGTACATACGACATTCAGCCTTATTTCAAGAATATTCCTACCAAATTTCATCAGAATCCGTTCACAGACAGATGGAGAGCAGACAGAGATAAAAAGCCAAAAATCGATGAAGTGTACACGTCCCTTAGCCTGACAGAGATAAGTGCCAAAATATTGCATTAAAATGGGAGAGTTTTCTTTCGCGCACTCACTCAACATAAGTCGTATCTGTGCGGATGTAGTTCTGTGGGATAACTCTCAGTACCTTCCTAAAGCACCGAACAGAGCGAACAGAACGCACCACTGTTGGTGATAGTTTGGCTCCAAACTTGACGTCGCACGTGCGCAGTGATGTTGCATCAGCCGTTCAGTACCTTCCTAAACTACAATACAGCTCAACAAGCTCAGCAGAGTATTCGATACGTCATACCTTCACCGCGGCCAGACCTGGCTAATGGATTTGACCAGGATTGGCTAATAGATGTGACCAGGCGAGAGCAATGCCAAATTACGAACCATCCCAGGGAGGTGGTATGCTGGGTTGAAGGTTTGAGCAAGCGCGAGCTAACAGTTTTGACGAAACAGATTCATCGCTGACGATGTTGACGTCAGTCAAGCCGCATCAACACGGATATTAGCAGAAAATGCGCCAAACTGTCACCAACAGCGGTGCGTTTGGTTCGCTCTGATTGGTCGTTCAGGAAGGTACCGTCTCACAAAATTTTACACAACACACCAGTTTGTGTATAGATCAGTGCTGAATCACTCTCGTTGTTGCTGCAAATCATTAATATTGTGACGATATCACGTTGACTTGTCTATCAATGAGGGCGACGTCACCAGCATTCGAACCAACCAACAACTAACGCTATTCAGATCTTCAGCTTTGTCTCTGATCCATACCCCAAGGCCGAAGAGATATTTGAGTAGTGTTCGGAGTTAGTTATTGCTGAATGGTTTTAATCACGGTCAAATCATCTCATTGAAATGTAATAATAATAATAAAATTTTACTACAGGAGTAGTTGGGAGCTAGACGGTTCAGTACTGGTCCTTGTCACAGTTCAATGGCTTACGAGATCGCAAAACATGATCAAGGTTTAGAAGCAAACTCCGGCCTCTTCAAAAAACCATGTAGGTGTCCTACCCAAAAGATACCTAAAACAATCGACTGAGCCCACCCGTACAGTTTCAACAGAAAAGGCGTTCGGCGCTCGGATCAACGTCATACTGAAAAGACTAATATACCAGGGCCTGCACCTGGTAGATTTTAGTTTTTGTTTGCCTATACGAAAATATACATTACCTATTTCAACATTAGCAGTTTTCCTCCCTTCTGGAGCTCTTATTCCCTAGCAGAAAAGTTGTCTTCCCTGCCGGGATCGTAACCATTGCACATGTCCGGAAATGGGTTCGCCTATATAAGTGGAACGCAGCAGACCACAATCATCTTTCTTCCTACCCCCCATGAACCTAGTTTATCTGAGGGAAGGCAGGGCGGGTGAAGGTAATGTATGTTTTCGTATAGGCAAACAAAAACTAAAATCAACCAGGTGCAGGTCCTAGTATTTTAGTCTTTTTATTGCCAACGAAATATAAATTACCTATTTTAACATTGCAAACTTCGTCACAGCAGGTGGCAGGCGGCTAGGTTCAGGAGACTCGCGTGACGAGCCGGCTTTCCCACGGAACGTATCCTGGTGAAGACAACCAGTTAGCGCTAGATCCCAAAGCCCTGGGAACCACAGTCCCATGGAGCAAAGAAGAATCAGAGGCGGTCGTGGAAGCAGATCAGGAATGATAGCTACTTACTGTCCATCACCACGGGGCAAGGTGAGCGTTTCATGCTAAAAATGAAATCCTCTCACCTTGGTGCGAGAAGCAGAACTGCAGACCGGAACACAGTATCACCGGATTCGAGGACGGGAATCACAGAACAGGATCGGAGCCTGACATGAGGACAGAAATCATGGAATGGAACTGCAGCATGGCGTGAGGAAAGGATGGCTGGACTACAGTGCAAACCGCCAGGGTGGAAGACCGACGCTTCAGGGGAGGTGGTGACATCAGAGGAATAACACGATGATAAGGCGTAGGTCAGTAACTTAGGCCGAAGGCTTGGAACAAGAGGAAACAACTGCCTGGCAGTGCGGATTGCCAAGTCAGAACGCAGACACGGCATAGGTGAAAGTCGAAATTGGTCAGAAGCAGTCAGCGAAGAATCGCGACGCAGTGGCCGGACTGGAAAGGTGGCGGGGAATGCGGAACTGGTGAGGAACGGACAGGCAAAAGCACAAAAAGTTGCTGAGATAACGGCGAAGACAGGAAGGATTGCGTTTGCAGCAGGTTGTAGCGCAAGGAATCAAAGCGCCGGTCCGTGCAGGAGGAGCGTATGCTGGATAGCCGCCTGAAGCAGCGGTCCGGAATAGGAATGGTAGTAGCGATAGCCCAAACTACGAGGGGCCTGAGCCAGGTGAAGCAGACACGGTTCCTGTGGATACGGTGAGTGCGTAACAAAGGGACTGGAAAGAAGCGAAGTAGGACCGCACAGTAGTCAACAGGGTCGAGACTGTGTGCAGTAGACTGCCTGTTAGAGAGCAGCAGAGGCAGGGGGACGAAAATGGTCATGACGGGCCGGTCGAGACGTCCGAGCGGACCGGCCTGCAGGGGGGGGTAGTCTGTCGGGTCAGCATCGTGCACAGCAAGCTCACCAGGGAGGCAAAGAAGGAACTGTCGAAACTTAGGGCAGGTTGTGCTGGAGAAGGGCATTCATTGATCCGCAACAAGCGGCTTCCTTGCTGCGAGTTCCCGAACTTGTTGGGGAACGTGACGTTGAAACAAGGAGAAACAAGTGTCTGTGACGGAAGTACGTCGCAGAAGCGGTCACGGCTCACAAGGCTGAAGACGCCTGATTGTGGTGCTGAGGCCTGTGAGGCTGGTAGAAAATGCTGTAACCAAAGGTAAAAGAATGGGAGTGTTCGTCGCAACACCCTGTTGAGGTTGCAAACAGAATAGCAGAGGCGTCAGTATAAAGCGGCCTGAAGCACAGAAGCAGAAGAAAACAGAGCCAAGGCGAAGGACGGCGTAGAATGAGTGAGGAGAGACCGGCTTGTCACGGAAGCGGAGAGAGAGCGTTGTAGGCGGTATCGGTGCAGGAATGTGTGGTAACACCATCAAAAGACTATGACCTGGAGTGGAGGATCGAGGAGGTGCTGCAGCCGCAGGCTTGGTCCATAGGGGAGGATGAGAAAGGCACTGAGAACAAACCGTCGGTCTCGACACGGACGTCAGAGGCCCTTCTTGTCTTTCCGTGTCGTCCATGTGTTGTGTGCAGAATTGATGGCAATCAGGACGGCCCGACAGTCGCTGTGCAGCTGCCTAGCAGAGGATTGGAGGATGAATAGAGAGGGTGCGCCTGCCTAATGCTCGTTCCTTGGCTTCCCTCCTTCCTTCCTGGAACATACAACGAAGTTGATGCAAGGTCGGATTGTCATCAAGGGCAAGAAAAACGGAATGGTATGGGGAATCGACGAACCTACAGCTGGACAAAAACATCAGTGTGTCGAAGAAGGCAGGTGGACAGCAGAAGCCATTCTTGAAACGTAACAGGACGGGTGTCGGGTCCCGGATTCGTTCCTCAGGATGTTATCACGAAGCTCCGCTGGGTAATCGGAAAAAGTTTGTTTAGGGTTAGCAAGGCAAGGCTATACCTCTGTCCTAGTTACGCTCCCCTTCCCCTACGTAAGGTAAACAGACGGCTGAAAATCGGCCATGTGTGAATTGGTGCGGAAGGTAACGAGGGGAATCACGAAAAGCGGTTCACTAGGTGAATGTCAACGGTCCGCCCGGACCAAGAGGTTTGATGAAGGCGAATGCTGACTTACAGGACCGAGGAACCGCTTCCGGGTTCACCACCACAAGAGACAGGAGACTGGCAACAGAAAGCAGGAGATAGAAGACGGTTGATAATGATACCGCAGGTCGCGAGGTCATTCCTGGCAGACAAAAAGGCCAGGGAACCGTGGACTGAGGCTTGAGGGGACCTTGGACCGAACCTGAGTTGACGTCGGTCCATTGACGGAATGGAAGCTTCAGGAGACAACAGCCACGTTCCCAGGGCAGGAGAGAGAGGGCAAGATTCGCCGACAAATGTAAGAATTCCGTTATAGCAACTGCGGTCCCCCGGACCGCCCCTAGCGGACCAAAAGGTTCGGAGGATCATAGACAAAGATCCAAGGGAACTAATTGCAGGATCGGTAATGGGTAAACAGGCGTATCAGGTAACCGACTGAAAATAAAAGTGGAAGGGGTTCTGGACGGGAACTGCCGGTTCCAGAGAACAGAATGGCAAATGTAGATTGCGGGAGTAGCTTACAGCACGTCCGTTCGTGATGGAGGTCGTGAAAAGAAAGACGAAACGATGGCCGCTGATCTGGTTTGAAGAGTGAAGGGGCTGTGCAGGTCCAATGCGCAGAAGGTGGCAACGCAGGCCAGAGGAGAAGGATAGAAACCGAAACCAGAAGATGCTGTGCCGGCCTAATGCGCAGAAGGTGGGAACACCGAACAAAGGGCAAGGTCAGGATACCCGGAACGAGAAGAGGCTGCACAGTCTTAATGCGCAGAAGGCGACAATGTCGGATATAGGACATGGACTAGAAGCCAGGAATGGGAAGGGGCTGCGTAGTCCCATGTGCAGAAGGTAACAACACCAGACAGAAGAAAGGACAAGGAACCGGAAATCAGAAAAGGCTGTGC
This sequence comes from Lithobius niger, assembly GCA_023313725.1. Taxonomy (NCBI): domain Eukaryota; kingdom Metazoa; phylum Arthropoda; class Chilopoda; order Lithobiomorpha; family Lithobiidae; genus Lithobius; species Lithobius niger. Next base: position 20,870 of record JAHWFP010125608.1, on the reverse strand, counting down.
AGTCCTAATGTGCAGAAGGTGGCAACTCTGGACACAGGACAAGGACAGGAAACCCGGAACGAGAAGAAGCTGCACAGTCTTAATGCGCAGAAGGCGATAATGTCGGATATAGGACAGGGACTAGAAGCCAGGAATGGGAAGGGCTGCGTAGTCCCATGTGCAGAAGGTAACAACGCCAGATAGAGGAAAGGACAAGGAACCGGGAATAAGAGAGGCTGCGCAGTCCTAATGTGCAGAAGGTACCAACGTCAGATGATGGTCAGGGGACCAGAGTCAAACGTGTCAACTGGGTGATTGTAGACGGATGCTGAGGGAGACATTCCGTCGACCGATGAAAACAGCAGTGTTGTCAAGAGGACAGGTAGACAGCGGAACGCGGCGCACAAAAGACTCCAGGCCGGGTGTTGGGGCCCAGGCCCCGCCCCTTGTACAGTCGGGCCAGGTGGAGTCAGTACAATGGCCCAGTGACGACCCTCAAGAGAACTGACGAACATAGAGCCGATAGTGACACAGTCGAAAAGCAGGAGGACAGCGGATCTCGTCCGCAAAGGGCCCGGGCCGGGTGTAGGAGCCCGCTGCCGGCCTGCTAGTGTAAATATGGAAGCAGAATCGAGGCGACGGTCCGTGAAGGGGATCTGCTGTACTAGTGGCAGAAGGAATGGCAACACATGAAGAACCAAGACAGATAGCATACAGAAGCCTGCCAAAAATCCTAGGCCAGACGCTGGGGCCTGGTTCTGGTCTACTGGACTCCAAGTAGAGGCGGAATCGAGACGGCAGTCCAGGGGGAAACCGGGCCAAGTCCAAGCAGAGGCCCAAGGCAAGAATTGGTATACTTATCCTCATAAAGACAGCAAGTGTGGTCTCATAAGAAACAACAGGCGGAACACAGAGCCCTGTTTCCGACTTCCAGGTGGCTACAGGACAAGCGAAATCGTTGCGGGGCCAACACAGTGGTCCCCTTACGAACGGAAGGCCCCTGGAATCGGTGGTCAGGGAAGCAAGAGGGCAAAGCAAGAAATACTTCAGGAGGCGGAGGGTGTGGGGGATGGATTGCCATAGCCCTGACTTGCATTGAAGAGATTGGTCGACAGAACTACGTGCCGGAACTGTCTGCGACAGGTACACCCGTCAAGCCGGAATCGGCACAAACAACAGCCTGAAGTCGCATCACAGCAGGAAACAGCACGAATGGCCAGTAACCAAGCAAGGCCGGAATCGTTGGAGGAACGGGAACCAGAGCCGGATCGTTAGGTCCGGAACGACGACAGAATTGCTCAGGAGCAACCACCACAGCACCTGCCCTAAGAAGAAAGATGATTGTGGTCCTCTGTGTTCCGTTTATATAGGCGAACCCAGTTCCGGAAATGCGCAATGGTTACGAGCCCGGCAGGGAAGACAACTTTCCTGCCAGGGAATAAGAGCTCCAGAAGGGAGGGAAATACTAATGTTAAAATAAGTAATGTCGTTGGCAATAAAAATAAATTTTCGATTATCTCGCCTCGCTGCATGGACGGCCAATTTCAGTGAATGGCTGAGTAAAGGCATGGATCGAAGAAGGGCAGTTCAATTGGTGTAAACCCACGGACGATTTTGAAAGTTAGAATCAGGTCGGCACGAATGTTGCGCAGTTCCAAACACAGACTCGAGTCGAACGTGGGACAACCTGGTGTCCTAAGGCAAATTCAGCATACCAGTTTGTCAAGCATAGTCTAGAAACGGTTGCACGACAACCTTGAAGACCAAAATTTATATTTTCTTGCATTTCCAGAGATCAACAATAGTGAGTCTCCAAAATGCCCTGCATGCAATCTGGGCGCAGTGTATGGATGGTTTCAAGTTTGAGGTTACCAGAACCGCAGTTCGTTTAATAACAATAATAATAAAAGCCTTCATTGCCAAAATAAAAGACAAAGGGGCGAGGATAGGGTCCGTGCACCACTAACAAACATACCTAATGAAATAAAAGAAACTGAAACAGAAGGCAATCGGTGATCATTTAAGTGTGCACTCAAAAGGAAAAGGACAATTTAGGCGGCCAACGATTTATTAGTTGAGAGTGGCCGCTGCAAATCTATGCTCCACCATGAGACATAATTGATGTCACACAGTGAGCAAGAATCAATTTCCTGGTCGACAATGTGCACACCTATAGTTTCAATTCAAGTCATCTGTGAATTTGAATTGTACGCATTAAATTGTTTAAATAAATTAAGAAACGAAGAGATCCCCGTCTCAAAGGTAGTGACTGGGAGACGGGAATAAGAGTTACAAATTACCACTGTCTGAGAGCGATTGCCAATAAAGGCCGAAAACCACCCAGAAGGCTGCCAGTGTTCGAGCTTACACAGCAGTTTCGCGTGAACCCCAGACTCAAACTTTATAAGTCTGTAATAAAGAGCTACAGAATCATCGATATTGGCCTCTTTAGTGTTTGAATTTCGCTGTTGTGCTTTTGCGTTTCCTTGCCCTAGTATAACTTACAATGTTTTTTTTAAGGAGAACAAACCCAGACTGGGTTTTCTGCCCCACGACGTTTATTTACGTCTTGTTTGTTTGTTTGTTTATTGAGAGCCAAAACGACCTTACAAGTCATACGCTCTACACTAAATGAACCTTAACCTAACTTATATCTAATCCAAATAGACCGGAAATACCGTGAGAAACTGGCCACCGGGGCAAGGACCAAGATTGAACGAACTAGCTAACAGACCATTACCCTCCCCTCCTCCCGAGGCCCGGCAGAGACGCCCTGTACGCAAACAGAACTAAAACTCGAGGGAAACAAAGAAGACTAGGAACAAGGAACCAAATTACCCAAAGCGACTCGTTGCCTTGCAGAAACCCAACACGACACGTAGGGTGTGCCCAGCGTTCACATTATGAGGAGGCACACCCAAAATCTCTCTCAAAGGAACATGTCATTCCTTCAGTGGGAGGCGACGATGACCAACCCACAGGGGACAGGAAACCAAATAATGGTGTACCGACTCCTCAACTGAGGCAGGGCTATCTACAGTACTTGGCCAGATCTTGAATGAAAAATAGCATACGCCACTAGGTTGGGAAATATGGCCGCCCAAATGCCACTTAAGCAATGATTACCTCTTTCTGTCAACCGAGGGCGACACCGTCCGTACAAAAATGCAACGTTCCTTCCCTTGCAACACTTTCTGGATACACGAACGTGTTGCTTTTTTTTTCCAAGCGCAGCGAAATAGCTTAACTGTGGCTGAGTGATAACTTAAAAACTATTTAAAAATATTTTAATACATAATAAAAATTTGTCACGCAAATCTACGTAAAATTAAAATTACATTTTGATAACCGCCACTAGATGCCAACAGATGTCGCTCCTCTCCGTACAAAACTTCACCGATGCGATTTGCCAATCCCCGAACCTCAAGGAATGGGACAGTCGTGGCGTCCATTTTGTATACCCCCTCTAATTCGTTGTAGGTCGGCCCAGTTAGTTTAGTAGTCATGACTGAGGAGTCGGTGCTGGTGGGCACGCAACTGAACATGTCCCGTGTGCAACCTGGAGAGGAGACTCGCTTCCCTCCAATTCAATTCAATTTTTATTTTCAAGAGCTTTGACCCCAGGCCGCACGCTCTATCCCCCAAAAAAACTACAATCAAAGGGTTTTAGTGAACGTTAACCACTCCTGGTCATCTGCCCGATGAAGCCCTAAGGCCCTATGTCTGGAGCACCCGACAATCAGCGCGACAATGCAAACTACAAACTACAATCAGCGCAACAATGCATTTACTTATTTGCAAAGTGCAGAAGCGTGTTTAAACTGCAACAATCCATGCAAAGTATGTTTCCGGCACATTAACAGGACTCTGCACAACAATTGTTGTTGGCCCAACAATGTCACTTTGCTGTTCTAAAACTATTTCAACATGTTATTCGCTGTGCTTTTAGCACTAAGATCTTTAAATTAAAGATGCTGGGGCTGATGTAGGCTGGCTTTTAACCAAATCTAAAGCTGAAAAATTTATGTGTGAGCGATGAAAGATGGGCGTTTAGAGACTTAATCCTAGTAAACTTTGCAACTTAAAACTTTAAAAAAAAAATCAACATGGAAACCAAAATAAGGCCAGCGACCGCTCAGCAACAGCCGAATTGGAAATAAGCCAACCTGTACACTAGTTATACCCTAATCTCCCGAAAACGAACCTTCGTTTCTCATCGCCATGTATCAAGCGGCAGTGCGAGGAAGACCAGGCGGAATGCAAGATCCAGGTATGTGGAATAATCCCGGTCACCCAGGTGGAGTAAACCCAACAGTTGCTTACTCAATGGCGCGGACTTTGGGTCGGGGGCGATCTCCAGCCACGTTAATCAAGCCCAAAATTACCGCCAAATTTGTGAAGGCAGCGGCAGTGCCGCCTCCAGCGGACCAACTGCCCGACGTGACGACAAAACACATGGAGCAGCCACCGTCCCCAGGACCCGGAATGACGCCCCCAACACCTGCACCCACTTCACAACAAACCAGAACTCCTGCACCTTTATCCATTCCTAAGACGGAGTCTAAACGGTACTCGGCACCAACTCCATCAACAGGCCTGTCCCAAGAGACCGTTACTTCAGGACGCAGCAGCGTAGGCCCCAAGTTTCGAGCGCGAATGATTCGGAAAAAATCTGAATCCAGTTTCGACTTGAGGGACGAACCGCCGACCAAGAAACCCGATGTGAGAAAGTTGACCGCCGTCGAGGCTGATAAGAAGGGCAAGACTCCGATTGGTCAAGAAGGTGACCTGGTGATTGAACGAGCTGGACACAAGTACGCCATGCAGCTAGAACCAACGGCCATGGCTGTGATAACTGCGTCTTCGAGCAGTCAGTACGAAGGTAAGTTGATAAACTAGGCTTTTTTTTTTTT
>JAHWFP010125607.1:8353-19087 GCA_023313725.1 Lithobius niger | reverse complement strand
CCATTTTTTTCGAAAGAAAACTATAACGTAAATAATTTAATAATAATAATACTTTTTTATTAACAATTACAATTATTACATTGCAATCCTCGAAGCTATTTAAAATAGCTTGTTTGAGTTTATAATTACATTATATTCAAAACACAACAATGTTTTACCTTTATTATCAATTAACACTTTGCAATTTGGCCGGTTCAGCCATACAAGCATTAAGTTGCTTCGGCTGACTTAAGGCTCAAAGAAATTAATTAAAAAAAAAAATAGATGATTTTATTTTTTGCTTATTCATATTTTCAGTGTACTTTTAAGATTCTCATATTAATTTTTCTCTGAGTATTAGTTGTATGTCGTTTAAATTTTGATATTCCAACATCTCTTTTGTTCATTAAAAATTTTCGATATATACCACGTTCTATTTCTCTTACCGTATGTATTGTTCCATTTTTGTCGTAGGAACATTTCTCTATTATGTCTTAAATTTTTCTTGTCTTTATTATAAAATTTAGATTGATTTTTGTAGTAATTTCTTTGTGAAGTATAACATAGCTTTTGAGTTTCACAATTTTCGATATCTTATTTTCTTTATAAAAGTCATCAGTCCTTTTTTTTTTTTTTTTTTGTTTCCAAATAGTACTTTGATGATTTTATTTTGTATTTTTTGCAATCTTTCTAATAAATAGTCTGATGTTAATCCATATAGTTCTATTCCATACCTTAAGATGCTTCCAATCCAAGCAACATATATGATTTTTTTTATTTTGTTTGTTTAATGTTATGCAATTAATACATTTTAGGCATCACTTGTCTTATTCTTGTTATTAACTGTAGTATGTATGCTTTGAAATTCCAATTTTTCTCTATTTCAATCCCTAGATATTTTGCAGCGTTTCTCTTTTTCTAATTGGGTACATTTTTTATCACATTTATCTTTGTCACATATTTCATCTGTATATAAATTTTCACAATTTCCATAGTGTTTAATTATCCAAATATTTTTGTTTTTACTCATTTTTGGTACAGTTATATCTAACGGAACTTTTTTTTCCTTGCTTATAAACAGCTCGTTTTTAACAAACCAGTTATAATAATAATAATAATATTTGTACTGATTTTCTCTTAATGGAGTCTTCTTTCCTTTATTTTTTGCTTTTCGGGTATTTTGAATGTATATTGAAAAAGGGGGGGGAGGGAGAATAACTTTTCTAGTTCGGTCGTGTGAAAACTGATCCCGAAAAAGGCTAAAACTTGAAGCCATCTCTGTGACAACTATATTATTTTTTTCTTTATTTCTTTTCAGACAAACTGGTAGAACTTACCAGAAGTGGATTTAATGATAACGAAAGAGTGAAAGAAGTGGGATTTGAGGTAGGAAAATATATATATATATATGTGTAATTAAGTATTTTTACGTATATACCGGGTGGTCCAAAAGTCCGTTGCACCCCACCAAAAGCGCTAAAGGATTGGAGTTAGGCACATGACTCATAGGACTTTGTTTTGTCCCTAAGATGGGGAGGGGGGGGCACCCACTGAGCTTGCGTTGGGGCACTCTGCTCCCCTCAACCCCCAGATATAATATTTAACTTTTTCACTGTGAGAAATAGACATTTGGTTCCAATTGGGGAAATATGCGCATTGCCCAGACAACGTGATAGTCGAAAACGGCATGTTAATTGGATAAACGGGATGCGTTTTATTACATCTTAAATGTAGCCTCAACACCCATATGAGGCTTCCCTGCACGGCGCAGGAAATTGTCCGGTGCACCTATCAAATGTTTTACAGCAATGAGATTACACACCTGACACATACAACCAAAGTTTGTTCCTAAAATGGGAGCCACTGCATGAGCTTGCACTTGGGCGCCTTGCCCCCCTCAACTTCTAGTTACCAAATTTATTCTGTTTCCTACAATAAACATGACTAATGTTTATCACTGGGTTGGGCAGTTGATTCCTGACACCTCCCGTAAATTAAAGCTCTCAGGCACTATCCCTATGCTTCTTCATGACGATTGATCACGAGGGGCGGGGGGGGGGGGGAGAAAATAGCTTTTTATTTGAGACGTATTACTTACTAGAGACGTATTGCTTGAACGTTCCCAACCGAGGGTTTTTTTTCCTGATTAGTTTAAGGAACATAGATAAACTTTGTAACTGGGGGTTGAGGGGGGCTGGCACCCCAATGCAAGCTAATGCGGTGGCCCCCATCTTAGGGACAAACCTTGGTCCTATTTATCAGGTGTGTATGCTCAGTGCTGTAGGACTTTTGATGGGTGCACCGTACAACGTCCAGATCGTGCAGGGAAGCTTCATGTGGGTGTTGGGGCTACATTGAACATGTAATAAAACGCATCCCGTTTATCCAATTAGCATGCCGTTTTCGGCTATCACGTTGTCTGGGCCACGCGCATATTTCCCCAATTGGAACCTAACGTCTTTTTTTCACGGGAAAAAAGTTGAATTTTACATTTAGGAGTTGGTGGGGGGGTCAGGGCGCCCCAACGCGAGCTCAGTGGATGGCCCCCATCTTAGGGACAAAAGAAAGTCCTATGAGTCGGGTGCCTAATTCCAATTTTGTAGGGCATTTGGTTGGGTGCAACGGACTTTTGGACCACCCGGTATATATAACATTATATATACAGGATGTCCACAAAATAACTTCCCGATTGCAAAAAGTAATAACTTCTTAAAAAAAAAAAGGCCAATCCACATGCGGTTTGCACTGAAAGGTAGGAAAACCCCCCAATATTTTTTTTAGTAGCGTCATTGCCAAATATTGGCAGTAACAGCGCTTCAGCATGACGTCATAAAGAAAATGGCGTCTCCCATTGGGAAAGCACAACGTGTGGTGTGGCTGGTCGAAACCAATTCGCCAATCACAGTACGAAAGACGTCTCCGAACGATGTATGGAAGGTAACCCACAAATGTTACGTCCATAAAGGGATGGTTAACAAAGTTCCTTGGAACAGGGTCTATGTGTAAAGGCATAAGGTCTGGGTGAAGGTTTTAGAGGAAATCCGTGCAGCTTTCCCAAATAGTCTATCCATATCGGTAAGACGAGTATCACATAAGCTACAAATGCATGGTCGACGGTAAACAAAGGGCTACATAAAAGACCTTGGTATTTATAGCTCACGTGATGCACGTCTTACCGATTTGGATGGAATATACTCGAAAACCGGACGGATTTCCCCCACACCTTCGCCTGGGCCTTGTGCCTTTACATAGAGACCGTGTTGCAAGAAACTTTGTTAACCATCCCTTTATGGACGTAACATCTGTGGGTTACCTTCCAAACTTCGTTCGGAAAGGATTTTGTACTCTAATTGCCGAATTAGTTTCGACTAGCCACACCATACGTTACACTTTCTTAATGGGAAATGCCCTTTTCTTTATGACGTAATGTTAAAGCGCTGTTACTGCCGATCTTTGGCAATGGCGCTACTACAAAAAAACTTGGAGAGTTCTCCTACGTTTCAGTGCAAACCGCATGTGTATTGGCCTTTTCTTAAAGAAGTTGTGAATTTTTGTAATCGGGGAGTTATTTTGTGGACACCCTATGTACATATTGTATGCACATACACACATACGTATTTCGCCTGTGCCGAACCATAGGCGAGCGGCTATTTCGCCTGTACTGATCCATAGGCAAAAGAAGTATTTGTGACAATCAATCCAAAAGCAGCATACTGTTATATTTAATTAGGGGTTTGAAAATTCAAGCAGTTGTCGCAACTTTGAGATCCTTGTCGCAGCACTGGCTGGGAATTATCTAGTTGCTCAACTCTGGTTTATCACGTTTTAGGGCACGTTTACGCAACCACTCGCTTTTGCATTCTCGCAGCTAGAAAAAAGAAATCACCTCAAATTCCAACATAACGACGGTTTTTTGTCTGCCGCCTCGCAACGAAAACAGCAAATAACGTGAGTTCAGAAGCGTTTGGGAAAATTGTTTCGTCATGAGAAATTCTTTATATTATTGGCACGGATTATAAGACTGCAAGTATTTACTCAAACGATGTCGGATTTAGCTAATCTATTTATCGCTGTTACCATGGCAATGTCACCTTTGCCATCGCGATTGAGTTCTAGCTGCGAGAATGCAAAGGCGAGTCGATGCGTAAACGCGCCCTTAGAGTTACATTTGCCACGGTCGAGTGACGCTCCATTACAAATCAATCATGTTTGCTAAGCTTATTTCATTTTCAATTTATATACTCGTATAATTTATTTTTTTTTGTATTTTTTTCATTACAAACAGGTACTGAAAGCAGAAGCTGGTTTCATTGTCTTCATCGTCTTTGGTTTACTCATGTTTTTTATTATGTTTTTTGCTGCCATCATCTCCTGTTGCTGTTTTTGCTGCGGGACTAAACTTGCACCAAAGCCAAATCCGAAACACGACAAAAACAGAAAAATTATGTATCTTGTTCTCTGCGGGCTGCTACTTTTATTACTGTAAGTATTAATCGTACAAAACCGAAAACGGAAACGGAACACCAAGTTTTCTGCAATTAAAGTAGTGATACCTAACCCAAAATGGATGCCTCCAAGTCTTTCGCTGAGGTGTGAGTTAAGGTAGAGGGGTTCGACAAAGCTAGAATCTTCGAACACCCAAGATTTAGATTAATAAATCAGTTGCAAATCATGTGCAAATCTAGTAAATCTGTAAAGGTTGTGTAAATGATCTAAATCTTTGGTAATTCATTCAAATCTAGTACAAATCTTGTAAATCACGTATATCTGGCGTAATCACGTATATCTGGCGTAATTCATTTAAATCTAACTTAAATCTTTTGTAAATCTTTAAATCACCAAATCTGTAAATCTGCAAAACTTTATGTAAATCTTTTATCTTCTGCACGTCCATGTAAATCTTGCACAACTTCATGTAAATCGTTAAATCTTACTTGTAAATAATTAAATCCCAGTAAATTTGCAAATATTCATGTATATCTTAAAATCTGCAAATCTGAGTAAATCTGTAAAACTTTATGTAAATCTATAAGTCTTCTGCAAATTCGTGCAAATGTTACAAATTTCATGTAAATCTTTAAATCCCAACAAATTCATAAATCTCCGTACATCCGTTGAAAGATTTACCGATTTACAAATGTCGTACACTTTTCGTCTTTGCGAACCCCCTCGGTTAATGCTGAAGTTTCTGGGTTGGGGCGAGAAACTTAGTGATGGCCAGTTTTGGGTCAGATAGCCCTACGTTGTCAAAACACCAACCTAGAAACAGATATTTGAGTGAGACAATCATGGATAAGTGTTTTACCGTGTCTTCAGTTATCACCTTGAACTAACTACTTCTTTGAGAGGGTAGATTTGCTCACCGCATAAGCCACGTAAACCACGCTGTATTCTCGCTCCGAAATCCACTCAAGTTCTCATCGATAGTTATCGCAATTAAAACGTGCTGTGCCATCGGTAGGACGGGATGTGTCAGCACTACTACTTCCGGACAAATCCGAGACTGAAACTGAAAGTAAAACCAAGCGTTTGCTGGTCACCTGGCTCAAACGTCACTTCCGCTTGTGTCCGCAGTTGGCGGTTTCGGGGCAAAATTGAGAAACTAGAGTATCTGTTATGGAGTTTTGAACGCGTTGCATGAGTGGCAAGTTTAGCAAGTGAGTTATCCCTTAACGAAGTGTAGGTAATAATCCAAGCGTAAACAGTGTGTCCGAGAAGCCATGACAAGATGGCAGCACCACACCAAACCCCTCCATTAAACGTACGTCGTCCCTTCTTTTGTCATCAGTACACGAGCCATAAGCGTAATCCTAAACCATAACACCTTTCGTTTCGTCTGCACCTACTCCTTGCCAACGTAAATCGCGTTATGTGCTTCTCTCGTTTTGCTCTCGTCATTCGTGTTAATCACGTGGTCACGAATCTCGTATTGGTACTGCGATCACAATCGGGTAGTTTGTGTGTGCGTTCGTTGTTTCAGCTAGACGTGAGTAAATCGTCCCTCTCGATGGGAGTAGTTATTCCAATGTATCATTAGTCAAGGTCAGGTTTCTCAGTAGGCCCTAGCCTATAGTGGCCCAAAATGAATCATACGTTTGATGAGCTCGATTGGGCTATTCAGGCCCTCAAATAGATTAGCGTTCGTACTGAATTCAAATCAGAAATCAGTGCAAATGCTAATGTATTTCAGGGCCTGAAAAGCCCAATCGAGCTCATCCAGTTATTGGCTCACAGGTTTTCTGCGGTTCGTAAAGAGTATAAAAATTAAAAGAGGCATGAGAATTGAGAAGGCGGTTTTTACAACTGTAATAGTTGAAGGGAGAGGGAATGTGACATCAAACGTGTGACACATTCTTTTCTGGAAGAGCGGCATAATGCAGGTGGTCGGCCTATAGAGCAGTGACACTACGTAGTATCATTGTATATGACTCTATGCTGGAGCCTTAATAGGTTAGCTGCAAGGGGCACTGCAGAGAGAAACAGAAGGGCGTCGTACTGAAGCCGATGCTGTGAAGAGTGATTTCTTAGACCTACAACGCGTGATTTTTGTTGTTGGAGAAAACAACGGTATTTTAAGCCTAAGAAATCCCCTCTTCCGTTGTTTTTCCCTCCATTTTTATGTAGTGCACCTTGTAATTATGCCCTCCAAAACCCATACTGGTGCCAATATGGCGGCAAATGTCACTGCTCTATTGGCAGAAGGAGGCAAGATACGGCAGTTACACTAGTTTTACAAGGACTTCTTTGTAACCTAATTTTCTCTTCTTCTAGGATTGGAGTTTTATTTATGTTTGCTTCAAGCAACAGTTTACACAACGCAATGAAGAAAACTAAGAAAAGTCTAAATAACACTATTGATGATGCAAATGTTTTCATGAGGAACACTAGACAGGTAAATGTTTACGCCTGCTCGTGAAATATTAATGTAACCATTGCTGTAACCATGTTGTAACCATATTGCCATTCATTTGAGGCAAATCCCATCCCACTGCTGCCAAATACAAACCAAATCGCTTTTGTTTGGAGGCATCAGAACAAATAATACAGTACATAAGATGCGGACGCAGCAGGTGCACGATGTGCATTCCCCGACTTGCTTTAAAGTGATCATGTAAGCTTAGTGTTCAGTGGTGCCTATCCTGCCCTCCTGGTCCAGTGAGAAACTACCCCCCCCCCCCTCGTTCTAAGTTCAAATTAAGTTCAAATGATCCCACCCCCACCCCGCAGTTTCTGGTCGGGTGCTGGAATATCATCTACTGTTCTGTTTCGTTTGCAATCAATATTCAGACGTGTATAAAATTATAAAATTGTAAACAAAAACATCTTTTTTATTGTGTTTTTTTAGATTTGTGTGTTGTGGTTGACTGTTGATGGGTCGTGTGTCGTGTTGTGTGTGAATGGTGGTGTGTTGTTGTTACTTAATAAAGACATCGACATTTTTTCCATTCCCCCATCCCCTAAAATGCCAGTGAGGAGTTGCTTCTCACTGACCCCCCCCCCTGTGGGTCCCGCTGGTAGTGTTGGTTTGGGATTTAGACCCCTTGTAAATACCCCTTGTAAATACTTGCGAATGCTTTCAGGTGTTGATGCAGGCAGACACACTTACGGAACTTACGTAATTTGTCTTAGTGCCATTTGCATCTAAAGCTGTAGTTCGGAAAATACGTATATATGACTATATGACTGCGCAGAAGGCAGAATCACATCGTTAGAATGTCGATTATCGGTTATAATACCACAAGTATTTTTATGAAATCGATAACTTGTGTGTTTTAGCACGAAACTCCTTTCCAGGTTTCCGAAGGTCGAGCGAAATTTGTTGGAAAGGAGTTGAGTGCTAAAACGGACAAATTATACATTTCATAGAAGCACGAGTGGAATTCGGTTAGAGAATTTTTGTTTTTCTTTCTGCAAAACGATTCTCCGAAGTGATTTCGTTTCAGGGTTTCATTTTCGATTTGCTGGGGAATTACCAGTAGTAATAGCCCTAAAGCTTTTTTGGATAATACGGCTACTGTTTTCTCACGAAGCCTGACATTACCTGACATAACCTGACATTAAAACTAACGAATGCTAATTATTTTGCAATTATAATTGCAATTTAAATTAAAGTATAATTTAAAATTAATTAGCATGAGTTAGTTTTAGTCTGGTTATAGGCTGAGTACGAAAACATTTTTAGCCGTATTATCCACAAAAGCTAGAGGGCTGTTTTACTGGAGTATATCCCAATTCAAAATAAATAATAACAAAAGGATTAAGCGCATTATTTGTGTTTATTCATATTTATAACGTAATGCTACGTTTTATTAGCGTTCCAATCTATCAGTTCATAAAATTATTTGTCTCCGACGAGAATTTATAGGCGATGCTGCTGTCGGTGCTTTTTCCTGTTAAACGTGTCGCATCCAGCAGGCATTGCTGAAAACCGCCGAGAGATGGCGCTGTATGTGTTCCTATGCTAATTTTTAATCGCTTGCTAATAATTACCGTGGGATTGAAAATCTAAAAGACTAATGCGGTAAAAATTAAAATTATTTATGCCGATAGATCGCCGAAGAAAAATTATAAGATACTAGCGTAAAAAATCATACAGTAGTTAGCATCTGTTTTAAACATAGCTCGGCATTTGCGCATGCGTACAACGAAAAGGAAGAAGGCGTGTTATCGAGGAATAGGGGTATTACCGAGGAAGAGGTGGTGTTATCACCGGTAATACCCCTCTTCCTCGATAACACCATCTCTTCCTCTACCTTCCACCATGGTAGTAAGCGGGATACACTCAGTTATAATACCACGAGTGCTCGACAATTTGGGTGTTTTAGCACGAAACTCCTTTCAGTTTAAATTTGTTGGAAAGGAGTTGAGTGCTAAATCACCCAAATTATACATTTAATACAAGCACGAGTGGAATTCGGTTGAGAATTTTTGTTTTCTTTTCCCTAAACGATCGATTTTCTGAAGGAATTTCGTGTTACGGATTCGGTTTCGATTTACGATCTCGATTTCGATATACGAAGTATTTTGATTTATGGTATTTAGTTTTGTGTATGATGTTTACATTTTATGTTGGTTGACGATGTTTAACTCTTTATTTGGCGTGGCGATACCATCCACCATCATCAACCAACCTATAATTTCGTTCGCTACGGCATTGGCATTTCGTATTAGGCCTACCTCATATTTATGTTGTTCATACGCCAAATGAAACGTACAAGCAGCTTCGTGTTTCCGGAAAAACACGACGATTAACGAAGCTGACGTCATTCCACCATCCCATTTCATTAACCAATCTGTACTTTCGTTCGCTTTAGCATTGGCATTTCATATTAGGCCTAACGTCGTTTTTATGTTGTTGATACGCCGAATTAAACGAACCTTCACCGAGAAACAGCTTTGTGGTGTTTCCGTAAAAACCCGACAATTAACGAAGCTGACTTCATTTCCCTAATAAGGGCATAAAACAAAGCAGCATCCTCTAAGTGAGGTATACTATACAGATCTGTGGTTTGTTTTGTTTGTTCGCGCTCATTGAGAAAAATGTCGTTCTGTATAATTACTGAAGGAGGAGGTCCGCTGTCGGTTTCGGTTTCGATGAGCCGGGGTCTTCCCAGTGTAATCCGACCATGGTCCTCATTTAGTGAAAAGAAAACAAAAATTCTCAGTGTAAGTCGACCATAGTCCTCGTTTTGTGTAAATATAACAAAAATTCTCGGCTATAATACCCCAAGTGTTCCTATGAAATCGATAATTGGTGTGTTTTAGCACAAAACTCCTTTCCAGATTTAATTTCCCGACACCGAAGACGTTATTGGTGTCTCTTGTTGATGTTGCATTCGATTACACGAGATTTGCTTCTGTGCTCGATCTGCATATGCGAGCATGCGCACATCGATCACACAAGCAAATTTTGCATAACCGAGCGCACGCTATCTGAATGAAGCACATATCAAGCGCCTGTACCAAGTGTCATTTGCCGTATTCCTAGCAGTGTGTTTCCAGCAGTTCTGATTTGTGGAGGCTGTTAGGATGTTTATTGTTACCGCAGGAAATGCAGCCCCCCACATTTCCAATTGCATACTGCCAGAGGTACATGTTTTCCAGATTTACCCTAAGTTTACACAGACTTACAGCACATCTGTTCGTCAATCTCTACAAGAGGGCGCTAGTATTTGCGCTTGAAATAAATATGCGTAACGGCAACGTAATTTCAAGTAACTTTTTTTTCAATAAATACAGGTTTTTATTTCTGGGGAGAAAATGCTGTTTAGGTGCTGTTTCTAAACTCTGAGGGAAGTGAGAAAAACTGTTTCTTAACTCGAGGCGACTGATCCAAACTCCTCCCACTTTACGTAGGCGTGACGTCATGGAGCTGAGATGTTGCTGAGGCAAGTGAGGCAGGTTTTTTCTCGCTCACTTCCTGATCCAACATGGCTGCCATCTACCAGTAGTAGAGATAGATGGACGTGTTGCTAAACTGTAGGGAAGTGAGATATGGAAAATGTCTAAATTTAGAAACAAAATTCAATTAAACAGAGAATAATAAGCATTTGTATTATGTTCTTAATAACATTTCTCTCGCTGAAAATAAATGTGGCAGCGATTATTGCTAATTTTTCTAATGTTGAGAACGACAAGTAGAAGTAGGGCAGAACTGTTTCTAAACTGATCGGTTTTGATGACGTTGTGGGGCGTGGCTTAAAGAAATCCATCTCACTCGTCTCTCTAGTTTAGAAACACGCCCATAGGTGGGGG
>JAHWFP010125606.1:0-18943 GCA_023313725.1 Lithobius niger | reverse complement strand
GTGCTTAGTTTGCATGAGAATTAAGCGGCGCCGTCCGCCGCCCCCGCGTCTGCCCTTCCCACCCCCACATTTATCCCCCCCCCCTCCCCGCCCCTCCTCTCATTCACTCTTTTACTGCCCCTTCCCTCTCATCTGGCTAAGCAAAAAAATTCACTGGGATGGGATTTTTATTCATGTACGTCTTCATTCCGGAGCGCTTTGATCGGAAAGGGCGTTCTCTAGCCATGATTTGTTACTTGCCTCAATTCCTAGCTGATGTTTTTTTCCCCCCTTCTTTCCGTTTAAAGTTCGTGTTGTATTTTTTCATCAGCGTCTCCAGAATTGATTGGTACCATGTTAAGGTGGTAAGGCTTTATTTATTATTATTATTTTTTTTTATAGAGAATCGCATAGGTTAGTACAAAGGCGCCGTAAGGGTGCATTGTGAACCAATTTCTCGTTCACCGAAAGTTATTGGCTATCACTATTTATTTACAACGAGTTTCCAGCTTCTAAAACAACAATAATTTCCAAAATTTTTTTTTAGTTGAGTTTACTTCGGTACAGTTTACAAGGAAGTAATAGACAGAAGACGAACCTCACAGCA
Source organism: Lithobius niger (assembly GCA_023313725.1). Taxonomy (NCBI): domain Eukaryota; kingdom Metazoa; phylum Arthropoda; class Chilopoda; order Lithobiomorpha; family Lithobiidae; genus Lithobius; species Lithobius niger. The sequence continues at coordinate 18,357 of JAHWFP010125606.1, read as the reverse complement.
GATGCTCGCGTGTGGGTAAGGGTCGAACTTTAAAAAAAAACACACAATTCTTTAAAAATATCAATAACAACGTAATTAATGTGGAAAACAGGGTTTCCAAAGTCAAGCAAAGCATGATTGCGAACAAATCAATACGAAGGGGAAAAAATGTTCGAGTACTAAAATACAATGGTCCGAAAAAAGGAAAGTTGCCAGTGTTATTTCATGATGCTAAACAGCATTGCTAAGCTCATAGGATTTTAATCGGGGCGAGAGACAATCGTCTAACTGGAAAATCGCATAATTGGAAGAACGTATACCGTATAACAGTCTAACGGAAAGTCGTCTAACAGGAAATTCGTATAATGGAAAATGGTCTAACTGGAAATTCGTATAATGGAAAAATCGTCTAATGTCCCTGCCTTGCTCGCGCTGCCATGCTCGCTGCGGCTATACATATAACATCAGAAACCGCAGTTCGATGTTTATCCAGTTAGACGTTTGTCCATTATACGGTTATCCATTATTCGATATTCCGTTTAGATGATTTTCCATTATACGATATTCCGTTTAGACGATTTTCTAGACTTTTTATTTATGCATATATTAGACGATTTTCCAGCTAGAGGTTCGTCCGACGCTTCGTTTTTATCTAATAACTGCTTAAACATATATTTCTTAAAAGATTTCATCCCAGTAATAAGTTTAATTTCGGTAGGCAATGAATTAAAAAAATATACTACCCAGAAAGTAACTGCATTCATTACTTGCTTTCAGAGCACTGAGGGTTCTTGGACAATAGCCCATAGGAATAACAATAGGACAATAGCCCATAGGAATAATATTAGGACCAAAACAAACAAAAATTCTAGAAGTAGCAAAACTATTTGCCCGGCAGTAAAATAAAAAAAAAATATTAAAAAAAACCGTCACATTATTTTTTTTTGTATAGGTTCAGCACACAAAAAACTGAAAAGATATCTTGGATAGAACAGTCCCTGTGTGGCTCCAGCATGTTTAGTGGTTTGGGTGAAAATAGCATGGATTTTCGAAACAAAATGAATTTTTTTTTTTTTTTTAATTAATGAAGCACTCTTTCAAAAAGTGTTGTTGGTATGAGAGATATAATACATCAAGCTTTAGGAATGAAAAAAAAAATGGTCTCGAGTGCACAAAGGTTCTACATCATTTTGAAAATTACATCATTTTGAAAACTTTTGTTTAATTCTAGCAATGGAGATTTATAGAAGGTCAAGCTATCTATCCGTTTGCTCTTGCAGGCAAGCCAGCCTGTATCAGACAAGGAGTCCTGATTCCTGGTAATGTTGTGGAGTCTTTCCTCAGCAACTTTTGGTTGTACGACATAAAAAGAGGATTCATTCCTAGTACGGTAATCCGTTACCAAACGAGTAGAAAAATGAGTAGCGTTTTTACAAAAACTTAAAGGGCAATTACATCCATTTTAACATGCATGTTTTACTTTCGGATCACTTACACAATAACTAAACACAATTAAAAAAATTAAAAAATAATAATTAATTTAAATACACGTATAAGACATGACGAATTCGGCAAACGTTAGTAATTTAATTATCCCCCCACTTCCCCCGGCAACATTTCATTGAATTCTTGTCTCAATTCGGGTACAGCCCCCAATCGTACGGTTTTCAATTTTACGACGAGTGCGATTGCGCTGCCATGCTCGCTCCGGCTAAACAGATAACATCAGCAACCGCAACTAAAAACTTGTCCCACCAGAGATAATTTCAGTTTATTAAAAGGACATTCCTCCCAACGCCATTTTTCTCGATCCACCACATCAAGTACGGCCCCAAAGGTCTATTTACTTACCGTTAGTCAATCCCTTGCTAAAAATCCGTTTTAAAATGTGTCGTGCAGGATATTTTGTTGAATAATTGTTAACTATACTTATTGTATCCCGCACGTATATGATCCTTTGTGTGCTTACAATAACCATGACGTTTTATCTCTGTGTGTGCATCTACTAATTTGCTAATAATTACCATGAGATCAAAAATCTAAACGACTAATGCGGTAAAAATTAAAATGCCAATAGATCGCTGAAGCAAAATTATTATAAGACACTGGTCTAGAAAATTATAAATTGAAATGTTAAAAAAATACGAGAATCATTCCGGTTTGTGACGACACAATTAATGCGTTCATGCTGGTTCGTCTATTAGGCGCAATGCCAACTGAGACAGTAGCTACGTTCTTCGCTGCGAAGAACGCAGCTACTATTTCAGTTGACCTTGGGCGGCGGTATATGCACGCATGGCGGTCAGCGCGTGGCTGTTATAAGGTAGGCGGAATGTTATAAGGCACGTCGGATGTTCCTTTAATGTTCTGATCGAAATATATCACTCTTATCACGCAGTATGGCGTCGACCTCAACATGGCTGCCTGTAGTGTTTTAAAAAGTTTTAATAATTCTTTTTTAAAAATAAATAAGTGTTTGTTATTTATTCGCGTTTAGCGTTCGTTATGTTATAACTTTTCCGTTGTGATTTGCTGAACCGTAACGACGAAAAGCTTCGGCCGCGCCCGCGCACTGAGCGACTTGGCCGCGCGGCCAGGTCGCTGCAGCCAATGGGAATGCTTACCGTTTATGAAAAACCACGCACTAATTATTTTCATTGGCTGCAGCAACCTGGCCAAGTCGCTCAGTGCGCGGGCGGCCTTCGACAGGTAGGTGAACTTTACGTCGACAGCGTGAAAAGTAAGGTTTCCAAATAATCACCAACGATGATCTGACCGAAAACGTGACACCAGGCATCTTACATAATCTTAACCAACACAAAGTGTATCACTCGATGTTATCTCTTTCAGTCCCCTGGTCAAACAGGCTCTGCGCCCATCGTTGTCATGGCAACCCCAACCCACAAGAACAGCTTCCCATCTCATCGGTAGCCAGTTTCAAAGCCAGTGGCTTGTTTGTGGTCCCTGGTTCAAACCCCCGTCATCCGGCGCCTGTCCGGCTTGTGTGTCCATATCGTCTATTTCGCTAATTCCATTCCTACACGCTCCCCACCCCCTCCCAGAGGGATGACTCAAGTATTGTGGGGGGGAAGGGGGATGGGATTGGGGGTAAGGGCCATGTTAATAGGGGCTGATGGCCACCCGATCGCCTAGGAGGGGGAAAAAGAAATAAAACACCCCCTCGCTCGCGAAGTTGCCAAATTTGACATGGATTTATTCGGACTCCCGTTCAAATACGCAAAATTGGACACAAATAACGGAGCAAATAGCGCAGATTCCAATCGCGTCAATCAAGCCGGATCGTATGACGCAATTTGGTGCGGCAACAGAGGAAAATTGGACGTGAGAAACCAGCAAAAGTGGTGCATTATGCCCTATCCTAGCACCAGCGGTGTAACCACGGGCTTGTAGCGCACAACGCACAGAATGGGGAAAAAAAATAAGTGGTATCACATCAAAAACCAAAACTGGTAAAAGGGTCGACAAGTTAAGAACGGTTAGGCGTTTCAAAGGAGTGATGCCGACAGACCGAAAAATTGGCCAACACAACATAACAATAATAAAAAGGTTGTTGCCAAAAGATACAGGTGAAGGGAAAAATGACATGTCCCAAGGGCCACTAATAACGGTCACAAAGCTAAAATCATTTAGGAGCAGAACTCGGGCCTCCTTAAAAACCATTTTAGGTCCACTGTCTCCAGTTGGTAGCGGAGGGACCACAGTGTAACACAGGAAACCATGTCGTCCGGTAAGGCATCCCAGGAACGACTACCCTGACAGCAGAGAAGGACCTGCATCCCACAAAACGGGCAAACGAGAGGAATGTGCCCCCAGATGCTTATAAATCGAACAACATGATGTCAACTGGTAGGAGCCTCCGAACAATTTTACAGGTATGTAAAAAAACGGCCTTCAATCGACGAAACTCAAGCGACTGCTGCATGAGCTTACGGAAGCGGGCTTCATAAGGCATGTTGCCAAGGTCAGGTAAAGACTTGGTAAACATATGTTGTACCTATTACACACGATCAATGTTACCGAGCAGGCAAGGACACCAGACCTGGCATGTGTATTCCAGAAGAGGCCAATTTTTACCTATTGATCATTTAATATCAATTAGCTCTCACCCACAAAGGTCTCTAGACAGACTGTTTCGCCCTTGTTGGGCTCGTCTGTAGAGAATACTTTGTGGAGGAGAACTAGGCCATGCTTGCTAGGGCAAATGACAAGGGCGAAACTAATACGGTTTCAGCAAGCGATTCTGGAAGCACTCGGATCAGAGAAGGTGGTCCGGCCGGTCCTGGAAAACAACAATCAGTGGGACTTGTTCAAGGAATACAAAAATGTCGCTTGAATCTTGGGAAGGGAACCGGTAATCGTAGGCCAGTAGGTGGAGAGAACCTCGGCGGAGGGCTCAGTGACGCTCCCAGCGGTGTCGAGACAACAGGCGAAGGTAGGATCTGGCAAAGGATACGCTGATGGAGCTTGAACCGGCGGAACGATCCACCAGAAGGGAATTCTTGGAGAACCTTCGAAGAAAAAATATAGGAAGGCGGTTGAAGCAGTGGACGGATCGTCCGAACGCATGGCGAACCTTTACACTTGGGATCCAGGTGCGGCTTCTGAGAAATGCGAATCGAAGCAGGTGGATCAGGTGAAGCGAATTCTGGAGAGGCCCCCTCTGTAGCCGGTCCGAGGAAGGGAACCGAATCCCCGCTTTTTAGACCCCCCCCCGGAATCGGAGGACGATTCCGCACCAGCAAGGTGGATCGATGAATCCATTGGTTTGTAGACCTCCAGGAATGCCCTAGGAAGAAAGATGTTGTGCTCCGCCGCGGATCGCTTATACAGACGGAGCCAGTTCCTGTCATGCACAGTGAGTTACGAGACCGGTAGGCAAACCAACTTTCAAGCTAAGGATAATAGAGCTCCGTGGGGGGAGGGGGGGGGCACTGCTACGTAAATAAAAGGTAATGGACATATTCGTGGCAATAAAACCACAATTTTCCTGCCGTGTTTAGTCCACACAAAAACTTTCTGCATCATAATATGATAGATGTCTGCATATTGTGTACATTATTCCTACGTGACTAAACGGCAGCCCTGAAAAATGGTAAAAAAAAAATAATAATAATTGTCACAGCATCGTCAAAAGGGTGACGAATGGGTAAGTTGACCACTTGATTAAAGCATAGTACTGGACAATTAAACACCAAAAGGTAGTTGTGTGTTGGCAAACTAGTGTTTATCAAATTCTCATTAATTCCAGTCTATAAAAAACACGTGTTTTTTTATCAGCACTTTTCAGTTTTACCAATATCAACAAAACATTGCTCGATAATCTTAGCACAACCAAACAAAGCCGTATATTATTTCTTAAATGTGATATTTTTACGTTTTTTTTTTTTAATGATCAGTGCTTTTTTGGCAGTTGCAATGGTTTTAATCTTATTTACGAGTCTGATGGTTAACTGCAGTGGTAAGATTTCACGTGAACTAAACACTGCAGCAGCGTTATGGTATTTGTACCCTTACATGAAAGATTATTGGCTAACAAAAAAAAAACTATATGGAACAAAATGACAGTTTTTAAAAAAGTTTTGGTCAACCCATCGTCATTGAAATTTCCCAAGTTCACGAAAATTTCGACGGCTACAGTGGGAACCACCGACCTAGTAGCATAAAACTGATGGCATTCAAGGATTAATTTTCTCTAACTCATGATATAGACACCAAACCACTTTACTTCTTAAAACCTTATTCGTGTTACATACTGGCACTGATGGATTATTTTTCTCTAATTCAAGATATAAATATTAAACCACTTTATAGTTTCGTAAAACCATACTCTTTATGTGACGTACTGACATTCAAGGATTAATTTTCTTTAATTCAGGATATAAATATTAAACCGCTTTATAGTTTGGTAAACTGCACTCCTTGTGTGACAGTACCGGGATTCAAGGATTAATTTCACTAATCCATGATGTAAATATTAAACCGATTTATAGTTTGGTAAATCTGTCCCTTTGTGTGACAGTTCTGGCATTCAAGGATTGATTTTCTCTAATTGGACATAAATATTAAACCGCGTTATAGTTTGGTAAAACTACTCCTTGTGTGACAGTACTGGTATTCAAGGATTAATTTTCGCTAGGGTAATTCAGGATATAAATATTAAACCGCTTTATAGTTTGGTAAAACTGTACTCCTGCGTGGCAGTACTCTGGCTTTCAATGATTAAATTTCACTAATTCAAGGTATAACTATTAAACCACTTTACCGTTTTGAAAACCCCCATACTCGTTGTGTGACAGTACTGGCATTCAAGGATTAATTTTCTCGCAAGAGATTTATTACGGCAGAGACGAACTGGCAAACGTTTTGTAAACTAGGTAAGATTACAAAATTCAACGAGCGTGCCCAGCGCAGAGGGGTTTAAATTCCCATGGAAAGGGTTTTGAAATCAGAGGGTTCGCAAAAACGATGTGAACTTTTTTCACACATACTTAACGCGCCGTAAAAATACACCGGCAATTATTTAAAAGCTAGAAAAACAAGAGTGAAAAAAACTTGCAGGTTTTCCCAAAAAATTAAAGAAAAAAAAGAAGGAAAAAACACCATTAAAAAAAACACATCGTTCGCGTTTTGAAGCAGACAGAAAGGAAGCGCCATACATACGCACAGTGCAGCTCTTTGTCTCTGGTGAGACGCAAGACAAAACATGTGCTTTTCTTGTGTTTTCTGTATAATCGGCAATCCGTTTGCAGGCTCAGCTTAAAAATTAGCCAAAAAACCGTTTGTCGCATGGCCATACCGACAAATTGCTAGCCGCCAAAAAAATAAAAAGGCCAGATATGCATGTTAAATGGGACGGTACTTTAGGCCTACACACATCAACCATTGTAAAAGTTCCTTTATCGTAACTTTTCTAACAAAAACTTCCAATTCATTTTTCGGTTTCGTTTTTACCATGCGCACGTGCGTTGCAGCCATGCGAGTCAAAAAATGACGCGGAACTGTAAAAACAGTTGCAACTCAAAAATCGGGAAGGAAAAAAAACAGAAACCGGGATGACGGCCAGAAACCCAAATGGACCCTCACTAAAAAAAAAAATTAGTTTCGACCCACGTTGCAATAACTGACCATTTATTGGCCGAGATAGCAAAGCGAGAGAGATCGAATACTTGACGGAAAACAATATAGAAAACAAAAACGAAATCGTTTGATGTTTAAGGTAAGGTTTAACTGATCCGAAGTCAAAACAGCAAAGGAACACAAATAAACATTCCTGTAAGGTTTCATATGCCCCACTGTTCCTGTACTGTTTAGTCCACGTGGAACCTTACTGCTGTATTCACATGTTTTTATAGTTTTTACTTTAGAACACGATAGGTGAGATTGATTCATTCTACAATAATAAAACACCATTACACACTAAAGAGGTGCTTATTACGATACTAAAAAATATACAATCATCTCCCAAATGAAATAAAAATTGCCTGCTCGAACAAAGATAAAAGCTCTCTATTCTCTACCGATGTCACTTGCTGTTTGTTTGTTTAAAAGGTAAGTTTTTCTTTTGGTTTTTAATTGTCGAAGAACGGAATATTATGACAGTAAAACGGTAGTTGGTTAAAAGTGTTTGGAATTTTAACAAAATTTGAGATTATTTTACCGAAATTAATGTACCATCGGAACGTTTGTGTTTAAATGATTCAGATCTAAGATTACTGTTCCTCCATTTGTTCGGCAACATCTTTTCCATTCCGTAATTTTTTTTTTGACGATAATCATGTAGTCTTGCAAAAACACTTGAGGTCTTAAGATTCTGTGATCACATTCAATTTTCTTCAAAGTGGTTTTTTGCATTGCCCGGAAAAAGAATACGAATGCTATTATTTTGTATTTTCTGCAAGACTGCAAACTTCGAAGCCATATACCTAGTATAGAGCAGCGACAAAGACGCCATTTTGGTTACGAGGCTAGCATGTGGAGAGATAACTACAAGGGGCACCAGATTAAAATGGAGGTAAAAACAACTTCACTTCTAATCAACGCAGTGCTTTGAGACTGGATTTCTTAGCTTTAAAAAAATGTTGTTTTTTCCGATCCGTTAAGTTGCGAGGTTGTAATCGGAAAATCAAAGATTCCACTTGCTAAAAATTTAAGCAGCTGCCAACAAATTGACAAAAATCGCGCGTTTTAGGCCTAAGAAAACCGTTCTTCAGTAATATGCCCTTCTTTTTCTCCACCAGTGCACCTTGCAGCTAACCCAGTTACTGGCTCCACCATAGAGTTATATACAATAATATGACGTTGTATCACTGATCTATACGATTCTACTACAGAAGTCCACGATTCGTCGCAGCTGATGAAAGTGGCGGCGTAATTTGACGTATTTTTTCACAAGTTCCCGCTTTGATCGATAGGTACTCCTGAATTTTTGGAAGCCATTACTTAATGCAGTATTTTTTTTTTGGGAAAGACTATTTTGACAAAAGTGTAGCGTTTACTTGACTATATATATTTTACATAGTTTAAATTCTTAGTAAATTTATAAATGGTTCACTTCGTCGTTAAATGGAAAGAATCACGGAATTTCGTAGCTGGTCACAAACGTTACGCCTTCTTAGGCAGACACAAACGCTCTGTGACGATAAAATGTGGGTAATCTAGACACAAGCTAGTGTGTCGCGCCAAGTTAGGCAACACACATCACATCAGTTCAATTGTCGAGGAGATAAACCATTGTAGCGTGACACCATAGCGTAAGTGTCGATTCTGAAGCATGATTGGGTACATTTCAGGTACTTGGGGATAAACAATAATGCGGTACAAAAGCTTAAATTGTGTTGAAATCGAGAGCAATGACCCACCTGACAAAAATTAACTCGTGTAGGAATGTCAGCTAAGCTGCTTTCAATGCAAAATACGACCCTCAATAATGTTGCAAATGTGTTACTAGTTAACTACCGAAAGTAGCAATGTTATAGTTTTCATTTAAAGGGACACCCGGCCTGCCTTATAACAGCTACGCGCTTATCGCCATCCGTGCATTTACAGCGTCAAGGTCGGCTGGGGTGGTAGCTGCGTTCCTCGAAGCTGCTGTCTCGGTTGGCTTTGGAAATAGTACACGAAACAGAATCATGTTAAAAATTGGGTCGTTACAAACCGGAATGATTTTCGTATTTTAAAATCACAATTTATAATTTTCGAGGCTAGAGTCTTATAATTTTGCTTCGGCGATCTAATGGAATAATTAATTTTATTTTTTACCGTATTAGTCTTTTAGATTTTTGATCTCATAATAATTACTAGCAAACGATTAAAATTAATACTGCGCACACAGACAGATTGTAGGCGCGCAAAGCATCGTATACGTTCTGGAAGAACGTAAATAAAGTTCTCCCAATATTCAACAGAAAATCTCCTAGACGCCACACTTTAAAACGGATTTTTAGCAAGGGAAAGACTAACGGTAAGTAAATAGACCTTTGGGGCCGTACTTGATGTGGAGGATCGAGAAAAATGGCGCTGGGAGGTATATCCCTTTAACCTTCGAACTATTAGTCGTTGCGATTAACTTGGCGAATGTTTTGGTGTTGATATCACTCCTTTCCTTTGAAAAGTCAAACCATTCGGATTATGTGATAGCAATACGTAGGGTAGTCAGTCAGTACTTCATTCATTTGATACAAGTGTTACTTGAAACACGTCACATTTTCTTTTGAGTTCCTCTTTCGATTCAAATGAAGGCTTTCTCACAAAGCAAACCCACAATAACGTCATAAAAAAATTAAAAAAAATTACTTTCCAGCTATTAAAAAACTTACAGGCTTTCGTCACAACATAAAACCAGAATTAAAAAAAAAACCACGGTATCTGAAAGACCTCGTCGCCATTTATAGTGTTAGGAGGTCTTGCGAGTAGGTATTCTTACAATTTGTCACGACCAAATTTCTTCCCCCCCCCCCCCTTCCACCCCAATCCACCAGCCATCAGTCGCTGTAGAAACCCCCACATTTCAGCATTGAACCAAGAGCAATAAACAGGAGCTGGGTTAGTTGGGATGTGGGGGTGGTGGGAGGAGGAAAGGGGGAGGGGAAGAGGATGGCAAAAGTGGGGGTAAATAGGATTTTGGGCAGCTAATAACTCACTTCCTACGCAAATCCATGTGTACACGCATTCACGTGATGCATTGCAACACTGGAACAAATCTAGCCGGATGGAAGACTGATGGCGGAGGGAGGGGTAAATAAGATAGGAGGGGTATTGAACACGACTTCGTATCACGCAACGCCCCCTGATGAAGCGATCGGGAAAATTCACTCTTTGCCCGCAACTTCACGACCCACCACGAATCCCGTATGTCTGATACGGGTTTAAAGTTAGTTTTGGATTGCGCAAACATTCTAAGGACGTAATGAACAGTGCAGTAGAAAACAGCTAGAGGGCGCCAGTGTGATTATCCGATATCCTTCCGCGCCTCATTATAGGGAAGACTTACTTTCCATTTGAGCTATAGTTTGGCTTTCGAAGCAGTTTATGTGACGTCCAGTTGCTCCTCAAACAAAAGAAACGGGGAAATAGGCCTAATTGTTAATAAATATAGGCCTAATTGCAAACAAGTATAGGCCTATTGCATGCAAGTGTTGACCTAATTGCAAATAAATGTAGGCCTGCTTCAAAAACGAATATATAGGCTTAATTGCAAACAAATATAGGCCTAACTGCAGATAAGTATATGCCTAATGGCAAACAAGTACAGGCCCCTAATTGCAAAAAAAAATATAGGCCTAATTGCATCAAATATCAAAATAAATGCCTAATTGAAAACAAATATAGGCTTAACATTGTAAACAAATACAGACCTAATTTCAAACAAACATAGGCCTGAGTTGCAGACAAATACAGGCCTATAATACTGCACGTAGTGCAACTAACTACCACCTTAACTACTAGCATGTTGGGTAAAAATAAACCAGATACAGAGGTCGCCTGAACGTCGGTTTCCACACCGAAACTGGCATATTGATTAGTTTCGGATGTGCAGTTATTGCTACGTTTCGGGCGAAACTGAAAAAAAAAAAGTGGTTTCGGTCGACCTAAACCAGACACTAACTCTCACCCTTCTTAATTAAAACCCCCCCCCCCCCCCCCCCGGTTTGATATCATCGATATAACGAATGTATCTATACACAACGAGCTGTATTAAACGGTAAATAGCATTAGTTTTATACACCAGGCTATTTACGTGTTTTCCATCGCTTTGTAAAATTTCATTGGTAATAGTTTTTCGTAACAATTTCACTTATGTGGTTCTGCCCAGTGCTTCACGAACGAATCCTATTACACAGATCTCTACAAGCGCATCCGGATAGCTGTGTCACCACATGCGATATTTGGTGCAGAGACGATGATACAAGAACAGACTAAGTTTTTGTAATCCTATCAGTAGTTTTATCCCCCTCCTCTCGTCTGGCCACCGCTGTTCTCAAGACAATAACCCTGCTGAAACAAAACTTCAGGGTTGGTAGATGCACAGTGACGGCGTCACGACTGAATTGTCTTAGGGGCCGACAGAGGGCACATCTGGAAAAAGTGGGCTAAAGACTTTTTTTTCCCCCCAAGACAGCCGTATTATTGTGCGCGCGGTGTATCTTGAGTCCTGCAATTATTTTGTAAGCGGCTACGTCTTCCTGGATGGGGTGGCTTTAATCGTTGTTTAACCATTGTTTTTGTAACCATCTTGGATATCTACAAGGCACTCTACTACTGAAAACGTACAGTCGATTATCTGTGATCGTTCTGCGGAGAACTCAAGGTAGGCCGCGGGCACTATAGGCACTTTTATTCTGTTCAATTCAACCGGAGAGTGACGTACGCTTCAGTGCAGTGCAATATTTTTGTAAAATGCGCCCCATAATCACTTAAATTAGGTTACACATAATTTTCGCGCTGCATAAATAAATAATTAATTAAATAAAAGAATGAAAGCTCATTTTACTAACTTGATTTCAAGTTCAGCCTGCAATAATTTTTTTATTGTTTTTTTTCTTCTGTTCATGAACTAAGTGTTCAGGATGGGGAGAGGGCCGACAGGGGAAGGGGGGAGGCCGCAAAATATTTGGGGGGGGGGGGTCATGGCCCACCCTGGCCCACCCCTAGCGCCGTCTCTGTATATACATCGGTTTCTTGGACATTATTATTTTTACATTTTAGGCTGACTATAATTGTTAACAAATGTAAGACAAGGTTTTTAATATTTTTATAGAATATTGCCCCATTAAAAAATGCACGAACTTTTTCCCCAGTACTATTTCCTGGAAAAACGTTAATGTATAAGCAATTCCCCCACCATCCCCACCCCTTAAAAAAAAAATCCGACAGGAACAACAAAAAACGGCGAACTACGATCAGATTTTAGGCCTAAATGAAGCCAGCGCCAGGGAATACATGCTGAAGCAATAAGTCACAGGCGAGGTCGATTGTTGGCGATAACTAATCGTCGACGGGTTTGAAACCTTCCACCTTCCCCCCCCCCCTGCCATCTCTCCCACAAAACAACAACTCCCTGACCCTCCTCCCGCCATTCCAAATCCCTCCTCTGCCCTCCCGTTTTCAACTCCCACCCAGGCGGACGAGCTTGAACGCCGCCGGGACTCAGACTCATCGGCGCCGATCTCGTGGTCGGATGGGCGAGGGAAAACGTAAAGGGAAAATAAAGAGACAAGAAAGGAAAAAAAAATAATAATAATAAAAAAAAAAATAAAAGAAGAAAACATTCTATCGCCTACAGCTTCTGTGAACGCAGCCAAAGCATCACAATGAACACAATCGCCCCGAGGCAACAATGAAAGTTGGTGCGGCGCCCGGCAGCATCCGTGACATCCGTGGCGCCCGACGCGAGCGTGGGGGAGTGGCGCCATCTAACGACGAAGTTTCGAACTAATGATCCGAAAACTGCGACTTCGTTCAGTGCGAGCCGGTGTATAATAACATCGGAGGCTGTGAAATGAAGATTTTCCCAGAAATTTTTTTAAAAACAATAAAACTTAAAGAGCGGGATGTAAGGCCCCACCAAAAGAAAAAAAAATTGTATGTAATGCACTAATATGTTGCCATTTTGGGAACCGCTGTTCGTTAAATAAATAAATAAAATAGATTTTACAAACACAGAAAATAATGTGCTGTACGGGCAAGGAAGGGATGAATTAACCATACACTCACACCGTGACCTGAACGTTAAACGCAAGAAAAACAAGCCGAATTAAGGATCGAACGACGCTGGAAAACGTAACACGTAGGTAGTATCACGGAAAAAACCAGGAATTTGGGAGAATTTTCTTATGGAGAATGGCTTAAATATCTCAAGTTGCCCTCCCTTGAATAGAAATAAAAGAGAGTTGGCCTAATTATGATGTTTAAAATTGTGAGGGGCATCGATACAAGCATCACTAATGGTTTTTTTTTTTAAACTGTTCTGGACAATCAACCATAATTAAACAACTCGTGAATATTCTTATAAATTCCGTATCCAAAATCGACGGCTTTAATCGACGGCCGCCATTGTTTTTGTAACCATCTTGGATGTCAACAAGGCACTCTGCTGCCAAAAACGTACAATCGACTATCTGTGTTCGTTCTGCAGTGAACTCAAGATAGGCCGCGCACACTTTAGTTGAAATGATCTTTTTGGTTTTGCATGCATTTTTGTGTGTGTACATTTTTGTTATACGTTACGCTTACTTTTGAGGGGGCTTTTGCCTCCCTTGTTTTCCTTTTAAACCGTTCTCCATTCTGATAGTAGTTAGCCTTGTAAATAAATAAATACTGTAAATAAATATATGTGGTTACACATCACAATGTCATCCATGAAAATGACAGATACAGATGTATGACGAGATTTAGATTGGGGGTTTGAATAATATCTCTGTAATGTGTGGTGCAGTTGAAACCCGGACCACTGCACTGTGACTGAGGTTGGTGCTAATGACCAAGCTGTCGACGTGCCATTAAGCCTCAATTCCCTCACCGCAAAAGATCACTTTTTTTTTTTTATATGTATATATATTTCAATGGGCTCGAAACTATTGAAACATAAAAAAAAAGGAGCGGCATCCATGTCAGCTTGTATTAAATTCAGCAGTGAAAATTATTTTTGCTGTTGTTGGTGGAATATTTTTCTACAATTCCTGCTTTTACTAACAGGGTTCAGACAATTTTTTAATGATTCTTAATTTCCCTGACAATTCCAGGTTTTCTAGGTGCATCCAATGGCAATTTCCAGTTGTTTACACGATGTGTAGTTAGGGAAACATAGCTAATATTTTTACTAATATTTGTACCAAAATAATCCAACATTCCAGAAAATGGCTGATTGGAGACTAGTCCAGATGGGACTAAACGCATTTTCATCACAGATTGGTACTGGTCTAAGATTTGGTTTATTGAAGTTATATGTAAAATACTTGAACATAATATCAAAGCACAAATTAAAATATTTGCTGCTAGCCTGGGATTTCGTTCTGATTTGCTAATTCACTGGAACGTACAGATCAGGAACAAGGGTAGTTTTTTTTTTTTCCAAATTTCTCTGTCTTTTCCCTGATTTTCAAAAAAATTCTTGTTTTCCCTGAGTTTTTGGCTTAGTTTTCATTTTCCCTGAGTTTTCCAGGTTTTGTCTCTTTTTCGGAATCGTCTCTTTTTCGGAAAAAAAAAAAAAAAAACCGGTAGGCCCTAACAGGCTTATAAAGGTAAGGTCGACAAAAAATATTATTCCATTTCGTCTTGACCTGCTTATGGATAAAATTGTTGGTTTGTTTTCAGGGGCGTACGACCTTTCAGCAGTGCACCGTAAAGCAAATCTATATCTTTCGTTGTGCCTTCGTCATCGCGGTTCATGATCGTTCTAGGATTTGTAAAAAGCAGCATGGGTTCATAACATCAAAACTAGTGGTATTATTAATGCAAAATAATGTTAACTGAACTCTATTACAGCAATCGCCGCAGTGGCTTACGGCCGGGTTGCACACAAAGAGGACGGAATTTGAAATAAACAGAACAATAAATACAGTAAAGTAATAATTAACCTTACAGGTATTCAATAATAATTATAGTGTGCGCGGCCTATCTTGAGTTCACCGCAGAACGAACACAGACAATCGATTGTACGTTTTTGGTGGCAGAGTGCCTTGTTGATATCCAAGATGGTTACAAAAAAAGTGGCGGCCGTCGATTAAAGCCGCTCCCTCCAGGAAGATGTAGCCGCTTAAAAACTGTAGGACTCAAGATACGCCGCGCGCACAATAACCTTACAGGTATTCAACAAACAAACTCTTCTTGGAATGTATAAATTAAATAGCGTGCGTATAACCAATTTATTAATTCAGCGATAGATACATAACAAAATAATGATAATTAACTGAAACTTATTGGCCAGGCGTTCGTAGGTGGCTATGCCATGAAGAAAGACAGTCTTGTTAAAGTGATAATCGATTAGCACTCGATCAGAGGAGCACACCCCTGATGGCAGCTAAGTTACAACGAAGAGGTGGGACACACAGAGGTGTGCCCACCACAAACACTCCAACTCACCCCCAGGAAAAATTACGTGAATGAGGACGACTACTTCTATTACAGATAAAATAGATAAAAAAAAAATGTGGTGTGCCCACCACAAGCACTCCGTTAACTTACCGGCGCTGGAACGTAAAAGAGTGGAAAATAAAATAAAAACGTAAAGAGGCGTAAAGCCTAAAGTGTAAAGAGGCCAAATGTAGAGAAATAAGAAAATTGGTGACAAAAATTGTGACGGAGGAGCCGAACATCACGAATCCGGCGTTCGATAACGCTCGCTATCGTATAACATCAAAAATCGCTACAGGAGATCACAATTTCCTTCACGTACAGAGCCTTCTTTAATAGGAGTGTTAACCATTTTGGACGCTTTTTTGTATAAAGCGCTCAAAATTATTAAGACTCCTATAGTGTCCGCGGCCTATCTTGAGTCCTGCAGGTATTTTATGAGCGGCTACGTCTTCCTGGAAGGGGCGGTTTTAGTCGACGGCCGCCATTGTTTTTGTAACCATCTTGGATATCAACAAGGCACTCTGTTACCAAAAACGCACAATCGATTATCTGTGTCGTTCTGGGGCAAACTCAAGATCGGCCGCGGATGCTTTAGGCACATAAATCCTTCCGATATGACGTGCGACCCCTTGAGAATAGCGTTTACAACATTTCCACAGGTTAGAGTTAATGTCGCAAAATCACCTCGCACGCAACAAAAAAACAAGAAAATGAATGTGATGGCAACATTTACATGCGTTTGAACAAATGACGCACGACTGAGTCTTACAGGAAAGCAAACAGGGATGCATGTACCTTTAAAAGGACATAAATCCTTCCGGTATATCGTGCGACCCGATGAGATTGCAATTGGCAACTTTACACAGGTTAGAGTTAATGTCGCAAAATCACCTCTCACGAAAGAAAAAACAAGAAAATGAATGTGTTGGCAACGTTTACATGTGCGTTTGAACTAATGTCACAAAACGTATTGTGTGCGCGGCGTATCTCGAGTCCTGCAAGTATTTCATAAGCGGCTACGTCTTCCTGGCGGCTTTAATCGACGGCCGCCATCGTTTTTGTAACCATCTTGGATATCAGCAAGGCACTCTGCTACTGAAAACGTACAATCGATTATCTGTGTTCGTTCTGCCGAGAACTCAAGATAGGCCGCGGACACTATAGTCATGCAGGAAAGCCAACAGGGATGAATCTTCCTTTAACTAATGCGCCGTTTGTTGTTTCCATTATTTACTTATTTTGATTTATATTTGGAATGCTTCAGCAATGCACATTAGTGGCACAGCTACGTTAGGTGGGGGCCATCGACAAATTAGCCCTTGGGCCCCCCCCCCCCTCCTTAATATGCAGGACAGCCCATAAAAAAACACGAGCTGGAATGAATGTTTATATTTTTTTAAAGTTTTGCTAGAGTGAAAATGGGGACCACTTTTCATACTCCAGTTAAGTGGTCTCAATTTTCACTTTACTTGACAAAAAACTTGGGGAAAAAGTTTGGACTTACAGAAATTGTTCAGCTCGTGCGTTTTTATGGGCCACCACATTTTTTTTAATGACAGGGGGATGAACGGACAGGGAGGCTCGAAATTCATTTTTTAAATACAGTTTATATCAAATTACATAACTAGTGTGCTACAAAAGGGACTTTTTAAATCTTTAATTTTCTTCTTTGTCCCCCCACCCCCTCCGGGCCTGGGGACCGGTGGCAGTGTGCCACCCTTTCCACTCTGTAGCTACGCCGCTGATGTAAATGCATCCAATTTAGGATTTTTATGGCACACCCTTAAAATTGTCGTATTATTACGTTAATAATAATAAAACAATTACAAACTAAAAATTAACAACGACGCTTTAAACCAAACCCGTTACATTCACAAAAGAACGTGCTTTGTGAAGACCAAACGGAATATTTCCATTTATTTTTCTATAAAAAGGTTGAAAATGAGGACCAATTATAAAACAACAAAGAGTCTAAAAAAATATGAATAGGAATATCTGTTTGAAGGCCGACGTCTTAAGTTTCGAATAAGCATAATTTTTAATACGGAAACGACGCTCGTAAAACCCGACGCGCGCCGAATAAATCAACCGGTAAATCTGTCATCTGCTAATCTAATCATCCTTCCTCCAAATTTTTAAAAAAAATATATTTTAAAATATTCATAACATTCAGCAGCTCGTAAATCGAAAAAGACGCAAAAATAGACACGAACGTTCGCAAATTTGAGACGACGGGAAATACGACACCTGCGCGACTCCAACCGTCTAATTTCGAAACCAGCTAAAACGCTCCTAATTGAGAAATAATCCATAATTATATACGCACGGGAAAGAACCGTTAATGTCTCTTTTTTGCAAATCAATTCTCCAAATGTGGAACCAAATTTTGTCCAGATGTTCCATTTTACATTTAGGGTTACATCCGCACAATACATTCGGCCGAAACAAAAACAAAACAAAAAATATGGGAACACTTTCAGCGGCCTGCTGATACGCTAAAGTAGGGGGATGGGGACTGTGGGGGTGGCTAAATATGTGTTTCAATAAATAATTGGGATCACGCTGTCAAATTGACACAATAGATTTTGCGCATCTAATATACTCCATAATTAGATTTCCATATTTTTTCTTAATTTTTTTTTAGTGGTGGGGGGGGGGGGGGCCTTTAATCTCATCATCCAACAAAGAAAAACAGAATAACTTCATTAGGCCTACTGTATGATGAAGCTGCGTGTAATTTCAGTCGTGATCAGTCGGCACGCATCGGGAAACTCCGGCACCTGG